>JBBJLS010071268.1:0-11230 GCA_037577275.1 Bryconaethiops microstoma | reverse complement strand
AAGATGAGCTCCATCACCCCACACAGTTGATCTGCGCAGGACCTGACAACCCGTGAGCTGATGCCATCTGGGCCTGCAGCTTTCTTGGCCTTGATCCTCCTCAGTTCCCTCCTAACCTGGATGGTTGAGAGAGACAGGCTGGAGCTGTGAGCTGAATGTGTACTGGATGCTGTAGTTGGGGGTAAGGAGCAGTGAGCAGGGTGTGTGGAGTATCTTATCAATACAGTCTTTAAGTACGGAAACCATCAGCCACCGGACAAAATTATTGGTGCTTGCTTTACTAGGCCACTGTAGGCTACTTTGCACCTCAAAGTTGTTATAACGTGATAGAGTATATTGATAATTGACTATAAAAATAAACTTAAATTAGGCTGTACGGTATTTAGCAGACGCTTTTATCGAAAGCGACTTCCATTCCCTAACTACAGGGGGCAGTCTCCCTGGAGCAACTTGGGGTTAAGGGACTTGCTCGGGAACCCAGTGGTGTTGTGCTGAAGGTAGGGTTCGAACCCATGACCTCTTGGTCCAGAGGCAAGTATCCTACCTACTAGGCCACCACCACCCCCCCGTGTACTCCTGTTTTCTCTAAGTGTAGTGCAACATTTCATAGCAAACCAATTTAAGAATCAATAAGATAAAAATTAAACTTGGCGTTTTCTCCCAGGAAGGCAAATTTCTGGTCTTTGCTCCTAGCCTTGCAGGTGCCAATATAGGGGGCATGTCATCTGTGATCCACAGCAGCAACAGGGGGCTGCCCATAAATGCGTATATCTATTAATTGGTCTTAACATGCGCTGACATCAACCCGATGCCAATTATGTAAAAATCGGTCTTCCTCTATTATATAAGCAATATGTCAGCAGGTAATTCAGAGCTTCTGTTGGCTTCAGTGCAGTCTCTCATTAGAGTAAAACATCATTAGTAGTGTATGGTCTGAAGTGTCCTCTCTTTTTCTTTTCTTTTTTTCCTGCTTTGTTCAGCACAAGCACTTCACAGATGATATTCAAACGCGGCAGTACCGTTCTTTGGAGGTGCTGATTGGAGCAGGTTACGGCACGCCTGCAGACATCTGGAGCACAGCATGCATGGTGGGCTCAGACACATTTGTGTACATACATTATCAATTAATCCTATCACTTTTATTTTCCATTGTTCTAATTAACATTTAGCCATCAGTGTTTGAGTTGCATTCCAGTGGCTTGTTGTACAGTGATCAAACTATAAAGGAAGGGCACACCAGTCATAGATCTTCTGATGTTTATATATATATATATATAACAAAAAACAACCATTATATTACCAGTACTCATTTATTAGTCGTTTCCATTTATTGGGCCAAACTGGTATTTTGAATGTGTAAATGAAAAATTAGCTGCTAATTTAAGTAACATTAGTCAAAATTAAGACCCAACTGGCTGTTTAGCACAAAGAGTCATGCATAATTATGGTATGATCATGATATATCAGTGTTGCAGCAGCATTGAAATACAGCATGAATGCTGTTATCTGGATCACATTATTCTGATTTTGAACTGGTCAGGAGTCAACAAATTTGCTCCAAACAAAGATAAGCATGTTGGGCAAATTGGAGATGCTGAATTTACCCCTAGTAGTCTGTGTGACTGCCCTGTGATGGATGGAAAAAATGTAAAAAAAAAAAAAAAATGTAAAAAAAAAGACGTATTGAAAAGGAGTGTGCAGGATTTCCAAAAGCAGCCACAGTGCCTGTATTTCACTCAGGATCTTGTTGACTCCCTTGCTCTCTTGGCTCATGCCCTGCCCTGTAATGTTCAGAATCAGCACTTTTTTTTTTAGCAATAAGGTCAAACCCACTTTGAAACAATAGAGTTCTGAAGGGAGCATACCGTCACCTCAAGCAGACCTTGATTTGGAGAAGGGCACTGTGTCTGAACTGACCTTCAGCTCACTGCCTACCATCATGGGAATGTGAGGATTTTGGTGTGGTGCTTTTAATAGAAACACACACTCAGACCCACCCTAAGTGACACGTGTTTGCTCAAATGGAGTCACTTGTTTGTACACCTTTATATAGCTGCCACTTTATAGGTATACTGTACTATAGTACTGTACTATAACTGTGTATTGATCCTTTTTATAGTTATGTAATTGCTGTAGTATGTATGTTTCTATGCTGTTACCACTATTGTTTACTAGTTTGCTAGTATAGTGTTAATGGCCAAGCAGAGTTGGGGTTTTTTTTTATCACTGTGTACACTTACAGGCCATATTATTAGACATACCTAGATAATATCTGGTCAGGGGTGGTCCTGTGGTGGTCTCTTTCCATTATTGGGTGCTGTAGAGGAGGCTGATAAATTGTGCAGCAACAAATGGGCTACAGTCACTAATTCTAAACCTACACAGTACATGTATATAATGGGTGTTTCTGATGCATTCAAATATATTTCTAATAAACTGGCTACTCTGTGTACATGTAAAAACCGTCAGTCTAACTATGGGAATGTGTGTGTCTCCAGGCATTTGAGTTGGCGACAGGGGATTACTTGTTTGAACCACATTCTGGAGAGGATTACTCCAGGGACGAAGGTGATTTATCTTCCTCTGCCATCTGGTCCGAGTAGCTGTGGTTCTGTGGATAAAAAAGTGTCAACACCTTCAGTACACTGGAGTGATGGATACATAGTCTTCAGGACCTGATAATAAATCCACTTCTGTTCCATCTCCTGCTTTGAAGACCCATTTACGCCTGAAGCACAATTACTGTACAGTGTTTAAATTATTACTGACCCAGTCATGTCTTTATTACACACACATATGGCTTTGAATCCCCCGTCGTCTGTGTCTGCTGTATAATAGGCATAATGATGTATAATAGGTAGAGAGCTGTCAAATATTAACCCACATTGTGCTTATTAATTAGCACTTGGTTGAGAGTCATGCAGGTTTAATGGGAGCACCTTTAAGGTCGTCATTCACTCCGTAGCCTTTAAACCAGGCATTAGCTTCAGGGCACACAGCAGTGAAGTTTTATTGCTGTGATTTTTATCCTTGTCTTGTTAAAGATGAGTATCTTGTTTAGACCAATACATACAGTTTTATGTAATTCCTTGTTCAGTTTTGTACTGAGGAAATTAAAGTCTTACCAGATAATTAAAAATAAGGTTCTTAACTTTAATTCGATAATTTTTTTCAATAATTTTAACTGAATTTGATTCAATAATTTTATTTCATGTCATTTCAGACCAATACCGTCCATTATTTATGAAATCTTTATATCAATGAAAAGGGCAGCTGCCATTTTCTAGTGGGGTGAAATAAATACAAAAGTTTATGACATGGCAGTGATGCACACAGTGGCAGTGATCTTAAATGACTCGTTCATTTTCCACTTTCCCTTCATTTTTCTTCCTTTCTTTCTCTCTACAGATCACATTGCACTGATCATCGAGCTGTTGGGGAAAGTCCCGCGCAAACTCATCATGAATGGCAAATATTCTAAGGAATTCTTCACCAAGAAAGGTAAACGATCAAGTCAATGCCGTCTTATTTTCCGTCACTTATAGCTCTGCTAAACACTGCTTACACAAGTGTGTGATGTTTTTGACCACCATACGTCAGTTTACACTCAAACAGATATGTGGTTCTTTTAAGTACTGCAATAAAAGAAAACCTTTTTATTCCCATAACAGCAATTTATGATTTGGGAGGGATTCATATCATTCAATAATGTAACATTTTTCCAAGTATATAACCGAATCAGGTAATATCAGAGTAAAGTTAAGGAACTAATTCCTTCTGAGTGTGGCTACTCTAAGCAAAAATGTTATAAACCAGACATGGCTTGTTTGATGTGAATGCCTTTGCTTCTGGCAATAACAATATTTTATTATTGTTGCAAAAATAAAAACCTACCCCTTAGCATGAGAATAACATCGAAAACCCAATCTATGAAGAGAACTTATGAGAAGTGACACAAAAAAAGGAATCAACAGAAACCAAAATTGTTTCCCCACACAATACAATTTTTTTAAAAAGTTGATTAAAACATGTTTTGTATCTGTTGTATTTAATCTTAATCACTGAAGTGTGAAATTAAAAATGTGAATAGATAAATAAAATAATATTGCCTGTTAAAATCCCTTATCACAACTTTTAGCCCCTTAACATTATCACATCAACCGTAAAATGGTAATATTGATCAGACTCTTCAGGTCTTATTCACATGCCTGGGATGACTGTTTTGTAATATTACCTTTATATTTGTCTTTGTCTCATGTGTTTTGCGACCCTGTGTGTTCCTACATGTGTGATTTGCCCAGGTGATCTGAGGCACATCACTAAGCTGAAGCCATGGGGGCTCCTGGATGTCCTGGTGGAGAAGTACGAGTGGCCACGGGAGGAAGCTCAGAGTTTTGCCAGCTTCCTTCTGCCCATGCTGGACCTGATCCCAGAGAAAAGAGCTACTGCTGCCGAATGCCTCCGCCACACCTGGATCACCTCCTAGTGGCCAAAAGCCTCTTGACACAGCCACAGGCACGCACATACACAAATACACTTACACACTTACCATAAAGACCTGGAACCAATCTTCAAGCTCTCGTGGGTACTTACGTGATAAATACTAAATGTCTTAAGTGCCAGGTTTATTAACCTGGCGGATTTGGGCTTGTACTGAGATGTGAGGAGGTTGAGTGGAGCAGATCTAATATCTATTTATTTCTGGTATTGTTTTTATGTTCTGGGTGTAACTTGAGTTCTGGTTGTAACCCGCCATTTCAAGCGCTCAAGTCTCTCTCTTCTCTCTGTGTGCCAACAAGTGTCTAATCAGAAAATTATTATTTGAAGGGTATAAGAGCCATTTAAAGGAATACTTCAAATTGTGTTAGGCTGAAACTGCATGTGCTGTCTATAGCATTGATTACCACAAACAATAATTTTGCCGAATTTCCCTGAAAATTTGTTGACTCAGAAGACATGATAGAACCCCAATGGGAAGCTGCTTTATAACGCAGTCATTGATTAACCGGGTTCCTGTACTTTTTCTTTTTCTTTTCTTTTTTTTTTTTTTAAGAGATGCACATCAGAGTTGTTGTCTGTGGTGATCACCAGATATTCAACAGCTGTAGCAGATTCAGTTTGGACAGGAGTATATCTTAAGCAAAGGATAAATGTAGCCATCTTTTGAGCAGCCATGGTAAATTAGAAGCATTGAAGGATGCAGAGACTCTATGCTCTTTTTCATCTGAACATTCTTCAGAGAGTGTTTTCACCCATTCCAAAGCATCAATAACCTAAACAATCTAGAGCGACAGTGACTGCCCTAGGAGATCAATGATCTCAGTTGATCTCAGTTCACAGAATAACTTCTGCTCAGTACAAAGAAAACATGTCTGTGTAAAAAGAGAAAAATAAAACATTGTTGCTGTCATATCAAAATCTTGTATCTCTGAAGTGGTTTCTTTCTAAGAAAAGAGAAAAACGCTCTTGGTTTAATGTACATTCATGGAAAAAGATTTTATTTGAAGCCTTTTTTGATCATTTCTGTTGTTCCATTCATCATAAAATGTTCAAACGACAAAGGGTAGCTGCTGTTTTCAAGTGGTGTAAAAACAGTTACACCACTTTTTAAAAAAAAAAAGACTTTATGATGATACTTCTAGTTGTTTACTGAAAGTGTTGGGGGTGGAGTGTAAATTCTACATCTTGTTAATCAATATTTTAAGGTCATATTGAATCAATATAATGAATGTCTTTCCACCATAATAAAATGAATGTCTTTCCACCATGGAGCCGGTGTGGCATCCTGAAATTTTTTGATAACAGTAGCAGATCAGTTTCAGAAAATATCTCATTTTGTACATACTTGTACCAGAGAGGTGGCTTGTCTTTCAAACACAATGTCAGTATTGAATAGTTTAAATGATCTCGCTTTACATTTTTTGCAGAGGCCTTGCTGAATGGCACCGGGAATCAGTGTTTAGGTAATCCATGTGAAAATGCCTTGAAATACGCTCTTAAGCCGATATGCTGATGTTGCTGGAAGCAGGATCAGTATGCGTTTAATGTAGAAATGATGGTAGACGCAGTATTGAAGAATTTTACTTTGTAGGGCCCTTGCTCTTTTGTAATGAGACGATTTGACCTCTGTCTGGGTTTTCACAAGCACATTGTCTGCTCTGCTTTCTCTGCTTTTGATTGATCACTGCTGAACTAAAACCATTTCTGTAGTAATTATGAATAAAGGTTTGGAAATCACAACGTCCTTTTGGAGTTTCCTAAATTATTTGCAAACATTGTCTTTCTCCTTAATACAACTTGATTTTAAAATATCTTAAAAGCCCAATCAAGAGGCACTGCAGTTATTTGTAATTTGAAATAATGCACTAACACAGACTTGGAATAGTGATGAGACCTAGTTTAAATTGTTTTATGATGGTAAAAAAAAAATCTGACTAAAATGTAATTTTACATGTTTTTGCTTCTTTAGGGTCCAAATTAGGGCTGCATTCACATGCTCAAAATACCTGGTGACCATGTTTTCAATTATGCAAAGCAAATTCATACCTATAACAGTTCTGTTCAGCTTTGTAGGTAGTTGTAAGTAGGGTAATTATATCGAATGAAGAATATAACTGAAGATCATGAAGACATTACTGAGAAAGGTGAATAACATTTGAGAATGTTACAGTTTATTAGGGCAGTCACGGTCAAATAATTGGAGAAAACAAGCATAATTATTGGTGTTATTCACAGTAAAACTGCAAGTTTCAAATGTCAGCAGCCCTGGTCTAAGTAGTTTTACATGATGTGTGGGAAGTGAACACCATTGCTAGCTTGGCACTAAGAAAAGACTTTCTGTTACAGCTAGCAGAAATGATAATTGCCGCAATGGTTTTATATAAAGTTAATATTTCTACAATGAACCCTGCTATATAGTGACGTTCGCAGCCATGATGACTTCATTACAATGACCTGGATTTCTCAAAATGACAAAAATGACTTAAAAAGTTGATTAAATTCATTTGCTGATGTCTGCAGATACCCTGGTAATTTATACTTTTAATTCTACTAGTTTCACCTACGTTACAAATTAGAGCCTGATGAGCACTTGGTCATGCCTTCTGTTTGCCCTATAGTGTTTTCTGTGTGTGAAGTACTTTCAAAGGCTGCCTATTTATCTTTTTCAGTAAAGGAAAAGAAAATAATGCTATCACTCATATAATTGACAATGATGGGCACATGATTTTTAGGTATGCTTGCAGAGTATTGCTGACGAAGATTGAAATGTAACATGACACAAAAACCAAAAGTGTTCACATTCACTTATGGAATACAAATGGGTAGTAAAATGTTTTTCAAAGACATTTTTAGACGAGGATCCAGTGAAGGAAAATTGGAGGCTTGATTGGAGGCTTCATGCTTCCTCTGAAATGAGAGAGAAGTGTCTATCAGTTTTGACAGTACATACTGAAAAACAGCAATGGACTTTTTTTAAGTGCACACAAGGGTAGTATTGTGGTTAACTCATGTGGAAATAATGCCCACTTTTGAATCAAGCAGTGTGTCACTTTTTTTTTAGTGCAACAGAGGCAAGAGAAAGGCAAAAAACAATAAATTAATAGGTACATCACAATGGAGAGGGAAAAAAAGATCTCATGAATAATGTCTGATGTTATTTGTGTTTGATTTTTATTACTGCTGAGCTTTTAATCAAGTAATCATGCGTATTCCATTCTCTCAGCTGAAACTCTGAACATTACAGCAGCAGTGGCAGCAGCTCTAACTAAGTTCTTACAGTCTGCAGCCAGCGTCATAGCTACAGTATACTGCATCTCATAGAAGTGGATTATCCTAAGGGAATAAGCCCAAGTTACTTAACTCTTTTTCTATCCTCTCTTTGTTGGGTTATTTTGGGGCAGTGATGTACTTGTGTGTCATTTGCTTGAAATGTTCATGCTTGCTTCTGAAGGAGTGCTCTAGAATAAAGCGGGTTTGAACGTGTGTGAGGATTAATTACATCTGACAGTTGACAGTCCGAAACCATGTGGAAAAAAATATCCTTACCCTCTGCCTCCTTTTCTCTTTTTATGTTCAGTCTTATTTCACTGTAGTTTTATAGCACTTATCTGGCAAGCTTTCAGAAACCCTTTTTTTTTTGACACAGTTCGATGTCAGTTGATGCTTAATTCAGTGTTAATCTTCTAGTCAGATCCAACACCAGGGAGTACACAAATTGCTGCTTTCTCTCAATGCTGTAGCTGTGGCGAAGGATTATTTAACTGAACCTCAGTTTTGTCCGTTTAAAAGGCTACATCAGTTAACATAAGATGGTTTGCATGTTCCACCTTTTTACTAGCAGATTTTCGATATATCTAGAATTATTTGGGTTTTGCTGTAAATCTAACATGCATTTCTCACCCAAAGTTGCGAGCCATTACTATTATAGGTGGGCCTCTCGTTTGAACCATAAGATGAGGAATAAACACACTTTTACTAAGCTTTAGCTAGACATTACTAATTGCTGCTACTGTCACTGTGGAATTGTAGTAGTATCTTAGTGCTGAGGCAACTACATTCTACAGGCACTGAAAACTGACCCATTACCATTTTGGCCACTCTAACATCGAAATCCAATGACATTTGTGTTTTATCTGAAGCTTATAAAATACATTAGCATACAGTTTTCCTTGTATACAAATATAGTAACTCTTCCAGTAAAGAGTCCTGGCTGTGGGCTTACCATGGTTACTACCTTACAGAAACCCTTGGGTTAAGTTGCTACACATATTCACAGAAATGTATCTAGAACTTACAAAGAGTAACATTTTCCCTCATGAAATTGTTCTGACATGTATTTACCTTTGTATTTGTATGCCCAGTATTTCTTTTGGATGTTTTTTTGTATTGTTTTATGAAAAAGCTGCACATCCCTCGCCCCATGGCCCCTTCCATTGGTTGCCCCACTCATTGCCTGCCTTTAAATTTTCATCAACATTAAGTTTCTGACCATCCTTGGCTGAATGTTTTAAAAATTGAGGACTGTTCCCAATCTAGCAGTGAATCTGTCGTATGTAAAAATCCTAGCACTACTGCTCATACCAATGTGTCGCACACTTCCGTGCCACCAGCATGTCGGTGTAACCCAGAAAATGCGTGGTCAGCAGCAGTCCTCTGGTCAGAAACTGACCAAGGTTGAATTGGGCAGAGAGTGGCTAACAGTGTAAGTGTAAAGTGTTCATTTGTCACACGAGAACACACAACAGCACACAGTGTGAACAGCACGAAATTGTTCTCTGCATTTAACCCATTCACCAAGCAAAGCAGCGGGCAGTGCCCGGGGAGCAATGTGTGGGGACAGTACCTAGCGCAAGGGTACTTCAGTGGTGTCACTGGGAGTAATTGGATTCAAACCTATGACCTTCCGATTACAGGGGCAACTCCCTAACCACCAGGCCGCCAACTGACAGTGGATGATAACGTACACTAGTAGTGATGTAGGTGGAACTCCATAGAGACTTTAAGTGGGTGCCACAGATGGACAAGTCATGGACAACAACAGATGTTTAGTTACCTTTCTTTTCCTCCACCTGGAAGTCCTCTGGCAGCAGTTTGTCCTGCCGGTTGCCTAGTACGAAGGCTAGGAAGGACAGGATGAGTGAGTCCATGATGCTGATAATGGCCAGGATGTAAGCCCAGCGCACTGTGCAATTACCCAGCGTGTATTTATCCGTTCGCTGTCCACACATCCGCTTCACCTCCTCCGAGTCCCAGCCATCTGGATAGATCATACAGCCTACCACCATACAGGTTGCTAGGAAGTTGAAAAAAAGACTGATTCACAGATATGTCGAAGCTAGGGGTGTTCGATATAGACAAACATTGATATCATGATTTTTTTAAACCATTTTTCTGATAATGATAATTTGACGATATTTTAAAATTTTCAAAAACTTGTCTTATTTTGTACCTGCTTTATGTACGGAATACAATATTTACGGTACTTTACTAATGGTACATAAGAAACACCACAGAACAATACATCAACAATGTTTGAAGAAAAACAAGTCTTGTTGAATTAATTGAAACTGGTATAAAAACAATAACACTGAAATCAAGCAGTGCAACTAAGTAGTTTTTTCTCACCACAACTGAATTCTAACATTCAACAGTCCTGCTTTTAAGTTAATTATTTGATATTAAAAAGCAACAATTAAAAATACGCCATCTGACAAACACAATTCACTCCCTTACATATGGACGACCAAAAGTCAGTCATTCTAGAATTAGAATGTCACCTAATTGTGCACAAGAAAAAAAACAATTTCAGCATTTGTAAATAAATTATTGGTCCAATATTGCACAAAAATATAAAATAAACTTGGTCTTTAGATTCTTAAATCAAATTCTGTCCAATTTTGCACAAAGATACTGGAAAAATCTCCACGTCCACTTCATGTGTTTTATCTGGCAAGCAGGATGTTTGCAAACAGTAGTGTCAGTGAAATGTATGGCTCAGATGTTCTGCTCTACTATAAATTGTTGTGGTGAAATGCGATATGTTCTTCAGTTTCTCTGCCGGAGTTTGGTGACTGGCGTCATACAGTTCAGACAGAACTACCAGATCTACAGAAACAGAGAGTGCAGCTAGATGGTTAGTCAGTTAGCCTAGCTCTCTTTCTCTGTGCATATCTCTGCATATATGTCCTGTTTACCTTCCGCTACTGAACGAAGTACAACTCTCAAAGCCACGGTGTGATCAAAACATGTCCTGCTATTTTACACTTGTTACTGCAGAGAGATACTTGATAATGCCAGCTGCCTCATCGTTAAAAGAACAATTTCGATATTATCGTAAATGATATATATCGCACACCCCTAGTCGAAGCTAAACTTATCAAACATTTCTCATAAATGACCTCTGATGTCCAGAATTATTGCCTTGTTTTATTATACTAAAATAGAATTATGTAATTAATGAGTTTTGTAAGAAATTGCATTTACATTATTTAATGTACATACTGTTTCAACAAGTCTTCATTTCTTTCCACAAGCCATAGATGTGAGGATTTAATTGCGTGCAGCCACAAGCATTTATCCCCTTCTAAAAAGGACACATTACAGGTTTTTAGCCAATTCGTCTACTTCATCTGGCTTTAGAGTAGTACACCTTTTTCCAAATTATTATGCAAATGATATTTTTCTCATTTATCTAAATAATTGATGTAAACAACAGTCAGAATAATTCTCA
>JBBJLS010071267.1:0-11230 GCA_037577275.1 Bryconaethiops microstoma | reverse complement strand
ACACACACACACACACACACACACACACACACACACACACACACACACACACACACACACACACACACACACAATTTCGGGAACACCCACACTAGCCAGATATTTGCCAGCGACAAAAACAGCAAGAGAAAAAATGCAAGAGAGGGAAAAAAAAGACAGAGAAAGAAAGACAAAGACAAAAATAAAGTCAGAATGAAAGAAAGAAAAGATAAAAATGGGAGATAAAGGAAGAGACACAGAAAGAAAGAAGGCATATGAGAAAGATGAAAGAAAGACCAGAAAGAATTCAAAACAGCGAGTGATATTCATAAAGAGATATAAAGTGAAAATAAAAAGAGAAAGAAAGAAAAAGAGAAAGGAAAAAGAATGAGTGGCACTCTAAAGAATGGTATAGAAAGCAAGATAAGAATTTTAAAAAAGAAAAAGAAAAAAAAGAAAGAAGTAACTTGTCTCACTTATGATAACAGTTAGTGTTTATCTGCACCACTTCTTACTATTTTTTATATTCGTTATTATGTTTTGAATGTCCAAATCAATTTTATTTGCTGCTGAGCTTCTCTGACCCCACGGGACTTCTGTCCTCCATAGCAGTTCATGGGCGTGTATTATGCTAATCATTAATTTGCATTTGCATGACCTTTAGGATGGATTAAGATTCATCCTCTCACACTTGAGCATAAACAAAATTGAATCACAGCTTCTATGAGCAAAGTGACACATTTTATAAGCTTTAAAAAAAATACAGTCACACTAGAAATTCAGCTCAGATTTTGGCATAAACTATCCATACAGCGCTGATCCTATTAATATCACTGTTAAATATTTATTCAAAACATTATTTATTACTTCTTAAATACAATATTACTTATTAAATACAATATTAAACAAAAAAACATATAATTTGAATGCATAATAATGTTTTGTAACTATCTGAAAATGAACTGTCAGACACTATTGTGGCCTCTGAAGAAAATCCACAGTAATGAGCGGACAGATATTGTTTAGATCCTGGAAAGGTTAATTGGATCACGCATTATTCATTACTAACACATCCAGTTCCTCACTGGACACACATACGCACGCACAATTACACTACACCTCGTGTCCCCAAGCACAAGAGTAGAGAGAGGAAGGGAAAAAAAGATACAAAGCCTGTAAAGGAAACAAGAACTAAAACCAGCAAGTAGAGAGTTAGAGCAGTCCCAGCAACAAGAGATGAAAGCATGAAAAGGTTCAGTGGCAGACTGAGAAAGGCAAGGTCTAATTTTGGCTGTGTTACGCAGGTGGTAAAAAGAAGGTTTAATAATGGAGATAATATAGTTCTAGGACGAGACCTGGGTTTTGAATCACAAGGGAAGGGGAAACATCAGAGTATTACAGAACCATCATTATTTAACATTTTTTCCAACCAGTTCATCCATCCAACAGTTTTTTAAGCTCTATGTTAAAGCTTTTCAAAACTATATTCTTAAAATATAACTGTAATTTTAAATAGCGATGCTGTGCAGACAGCTATACATAAAAAATAAAAACAAAAGTTTAATATGCACATTGAAATCCTATCGCCATTAGCAGATATTACTGGTTGTTGCAGCAGTCAATTCAATTAAAAGCATTATCATTATAAACATGAGAAGTTCTTCTGCCCTCTTTATGATTGAAACTAATTTCTGGTAATTTTGGTGATCGCTAGATTGTGACTAAACATGAGATGATTTTAAGAAAACTTTGGGGTGTTTTTGTCTCTGACTTGCAACACAAGGTGTTGTTGCCCCACTTTTAGTTCCATGGACCTGAATAGGCACTGAATGCTACTGTAAAAATATCCATGGTTTTAGTTCAAATATTGACATATATTGAATACTTTGACCCTTTCACCATTTTTTCAAAATTGCTTATCGCCTCATAATTTAAACACAGAACATGAGAGGGATCCGCAAACAAACAAGCCTAGCAAAAAGTTTACTTGGACATAATGACAAGTTTGGAATGTGACACGGACTAGGGGTCACACTCCTTCAAAATCAGACCAAACAAGCTGCAACATGAAATTTACAATAAATAAGAATATCTACGATACTCTTTTACTACGATACTCTTGTACATGCATCAGTAAAAATGACAGTTACTGCACTGTACTGTGAGTCATTACCGTATTTTACTTAGTCAGTCACGACCTAGCAATAAAACATGGAGTGTGCCATCAGAACTAACTGCTGTATAATATTAAGTACTGCACTTTATAATGACGAAAATGCTCTGAAAATGGAAACAAAGATATTCATACACTTTTTTTTTTATGTTTCAAAAAAAGTCACATTAAGACACCACAATATACTTATTGTGGAGACTGACTAGAGTGACACCCCCTACCCCAACCACCAAATCTCACAACATTCTATAGAGTGACTATAAAGAGCATTCTCTGGAGTTTATTTATTGCTGTCTATCTGTCATTGCACTCCTTTGTTTTTTTTGCACACTTTATAACTTTGCTTCTAGAATACAGTATGTCATAATACTGTATTCACCCACAGTAGTGCTGTTATTGCTCCTGTTGACTGCACTGCATGCTATCTTGTGCTGTAAAATATTGTACTGTTGCTCTTGTATTTTTTGCACTCACGCCTTAGTCCTGTCCTGCCCACTCTTGTGTAGTCTTGTCATGTTCCATTTTTGCTTTTTGTGGTGTTCTGATTTTGTTTTTTATGCTGTACCATGGTCCTAGAGGAATGGTGTATCACATTCGGTGTGGTACTGTGTAGCTGATCTGTTTACTGTCACAGTAAATGACTCAAACACTAATATTACTAATAGTAAATCCGAGCTCCAATTATGCTATGATGCTAATCATAGTTGAACAGAAGAAAAAAAAACGTTATTTTATGTTTCAATTCATTTAATTTTACAAATCTGCATCTGCTAAGTCATAGGACACTATGTACATTACCCATAATTCTCCGCTTTTCTCTTACCGGTGTTTTCTGCTGTCTTTCTCTTTGTACCCTTTCCTTCTTTTACTTTACACTTTTCCCTTGCCACCATCCTCTTTTTCTTTCTCCTACCCTCTTGCCTGCTTGTAGTCGCCATGGTGACGTCAATCTGCCACCCTCCCTCCCTTCAGTCTGAGCTATTTTTAGAATGCCTGGAAGAATGCCTCCTCAATCTCTCCCTCTAAACCTGTCTCAGTCTGTCTGTCTGTCTGTCTGTCTCTCTCTCTCTCACTCTCTCTCTCTCTCTCTCTCTCTCTCACACACACACACACACACACACACATACACACGCTCCAGCTTTATTTCATATCAGAGATCCAGATCTCTCCCTTGAAGCTTAAACCCCTTCTCTTTCTGCACACTTCAAAAACCTCCCCCTCAAATACACACAAAAGCTCGAACACTAGAGCCGCACTAAAAAATAAAAATAAAAAGGCTTTTCACATGTGGACGCCCACCTGACAATGTGAAGATGTTAACTGAACAATACACACACACATATAACACAGAAAGAGGCATGGACATAACTCTTTAATAGGGGTGGGTGTGTGTGCGTGTTAAAACGATGCGACAGAAAGCCTAAACGTGATGCTTTGATATTCTCCTCTCACGCTCATCCAGCTAGGCTCTAATTGGCCCATGACTGAGACGAGACAAAAGCGTCTCATTAGTGAGCCCTGAGAGCACAAACACAGAGCATTAGCCTCAGCTGCATCTGTCAGAGCCGAGTGCTAAAAAAGCCCTGATGGAAGAAGGGTCTGCTAGGTCATACAGACAGTAGTATCAGGTCTATCATCACAGAGCTTCAGTCCTGGGGCCTGACCAATTTATCAACTGTTCTAAGTTGGGTGATATCATGGATTATAGGCAATATTGGGGTAGTAACTCAAAAAAGGAATCCACTACAAATGACTAATTACCTCACAAACTGTAATGGCAAGCTCTTTACATGGAAAACCCAGTAATTCTTTTAGCACTTTATTCACAGAAACAGCCAATTGCAGTCACCATTTAAATGGTATATCACTCCTCATGTCCAAATCCAATGGTTTATTATTCAGAAACTACCCAAACAATGCATAGGTAGTTATCGGGTTAGAAGAGCAATAAGTTAGGGTGGAATTCCGGAGTTTAAACACGGGTTTCATGACAGTGGTTCCTGCCTTTAATCTGAGCACATTAAAATGCTGAACTACTGGTACAGATGAAAAAAACAAGAAACAGTTGTACTTTTGCAGCAACAACACACGATACAAGAATCTCAATATGTTACGATGACCAAAACATTAGGAATTTATCGTTTCTCTAGAGAGAATGATATATGTTATTAATGTTAAAATTTTAAATTGTTTAACAGTAATGAAAATTCTAAGGAGGCTTCTAACTGTACTGTAATTATTCTCCCTAGGGTACTAGTCAAGAGCACAGAGAGGCAGTGGAGTGAACGTCCTGTATTTTTTCCTATAAACATGTTGACTAGACTAGAAAGACCAGCGGACATTTCTGCTCCCAGCTCAATCCTTTAGCTCGATGTCTGATCGTCAGGAGTGAAAAATCCTCCCATAAGCAGCCTGCCTCCTTAAGGGGTTCACACAACTGCTGCCTCTCAAACACTTTGCCAAACAGACAAGCTGATAACACACCCCAGCGCCTCTTACTTTTAACATGCGTTTGAGAGTAAGTGACTAAGATGTATTAAGAAAGCAGAGCATGGAGGTCAACTCTCTGCAAAATCTTTAGCTTCTGGCCACAGTGTGTGTGTGTGTGTGTGTGTGTGTGTGTGTGTGTGTGTGGGGTGTGTTTTACTGTCTCGGTGGTGTTGAGTTGTTTACATTTTCAGGCCAACTGCACACCATACCACATGCCTAAAAATGGGCGCGAGTCACTTCTGCTCAGTATGAGTGTGCCTTCAGGTAAGGGTTTCAAAGTCATGCTTGATTTATTCAGAGATTCAATCTAGAACTGCCTATGTAATCTCCCGCGCACACACACTGCAAGCTGTTCGAGTCACCAGCCATGTAGTCTCAACAAGCTGAAACAGCCTTGAGTTTCATCAGTGATGTCTGGATTCAGTTTCAGGGCCAAATTCACGAGGGCAAACTACTGACAGGCTGTTTAAAGCACAAGTTCATTAAACTTGTCAACATACTGTTTGCCCGATACCACCGGATGATTCTGACGATCAGTAGTTTGAGCAGTATCGGTGAAAATATTGGTTATAATGCAGCGACACCTATATCACCTATTATTGATTTTTCTTGCCCGAACAAAAATGTAAAACTCCATCCAACCTAATGAAAAAATAAAGGTTACAGCATTGGCTGCTTAAAGTCTATTATATAGTCTCTAATATATGGTGGCACAGGGATATATACAGCCCAAATATTAGATCACATTTTGGATTTTGTGAACCTCACGTCTCACATGATAAAAGAACATTCTTAGATCTACATTATTGCATAGTGTGATCAAATTAGGTCACAGTGGATACGCCCAGTGTTCACCCCATTTCTAGTCTCCAAAAAAAAAATCAATCAAACATCAAATCAAAATTATGGCACAAGGTACCACTTCTTGTGGTACAGAAGTGTGTCACAGATAAATCGACCGGTGTCACACATAAGGAAAGAAAAGAATGCGGTGATTTTCAAATAAGAAGAGGAGATGGTGGTTTTTCTACTTGTTATTAAAACCATCATGTCCACAAGAAACGTCCCTTTAGGTACAGATTTTTATCCACCGAATTTTCAAAATTGCTTGACAACCTTGTCCAAGTTGTATAACTGTTCCTGGCCTCTTTCCTGAGTAACCTGGTTTCAAATTAAATGTATGAGTAAGCTGAATGTTTCACATGGACCTGTGTGGGCAACAGTGCTCTCATGAACTACGAAGTGTACTTACACCAGTACCGGACGAACAGCGTTGTTCATGTTACCATAGGCAGCACGACCAAGCAACTCCCGAAAACAGCTTTCAGCCAGAGCTGCAGGGTTCTCCTCTCCTCCAGCTCTGCAAAGAATGCAAGAGAACAAAAGAGAGAAATTTTAAAGACTAGAAAAACATAGTACTTTTTTGTTTTTATCCAAGTAATTCAAGTGCACGGCTATATTCGATATCAGGAAAAAAAGCTGAAATGACAACACGTTTATTTCCAAATCCAGCAAAATGCAAAAATAATCAGTTAGTCATTAGCCACTGCTCCCTGGTTTCTTTAGAAGATGGTGCTGTCCCATGTGGCAGAAATAACTGCCTGCAGCTGTTTCTTTTAACTGCATTAGTCTTTGTCAGTCTCTGGTCCAGGGGTCACCAATCTTATCCGCAAAGGGCCGGTGTGGATGAAGGTCTTCAGTCCAATAAGGCAGCAAACCTTTTGTTTAATCTGTCACTGTCAGTGCTCAAACAAGTGATTAGATATAAGAGGTGAACTCCTGCTTGTTTAGAATGAAAACTTGCAGCCACGCCAGCCCTTTACAAACCGGACTGGTGACCCCTGTTTTAGTATGCTTTCACTTGCAGAAATACAGACATGCACACAGAGAGCCTGATGCACACTTGCACAACCCTCATGGATCGATGAAGGACTGTTAAGAGAATAAAAAATTC
Source organism: Bryconaethiops microstoma (assembly GCA_037577275.1). Lineage (NCBI taxonomy): Eukaryota > Metazoa > Chordata > Actinopteri > Characiformes > Alestidae > Bryconaethiops > Bryconaethiops microstoma. Next base: position 4,634 of record JBBJLS010071267.1, on the reverse strand, counting down.
ATGACAGGGCTGTCTGTATTTAACATTTAGTCAGCAGAAGAGCTTAAGGTAACATAAAAAGCGCACACACAAATCTGTAAACTGTTACAGAAAGGTAATGGAGCATTTAGACAAATTTCTTCATTAATCTTTTGTATGTCTCTGCCGCTCTCTGCCCACACTCACACTCACACTCACACTCACACTCACACTCACACTCACACTCACACTCACACTCACACTCACACTCACACACTCAGCTCAGCTCACATTCAGCCCCTGAAAAGCAATTAACAGGCTCAGATGCCCTTGACTAGCGAAAATGCACAGCTACAGGAAAGGAGCAAAATAAAATCACACTTTCAATTTCCTCCACTACACGAGTATGTGCCTGCACTTTGTATTCCTACATTTATAAGACTGCTTAGTCAATCACTATTAACATACTTAAAAGTCTAAAGCAAAGGATGTTGATTATAGTCACTATGTTATCAGATTGAAAACGAGTTACCGTTTCTCCATTCACACCGGCATTAAAAATGAAGAAAAATACACTTTCACCAAGTAAAAAGAAAAAGACATATCATAATATCGTAAATGATGCATAACTGGTCTGTGCTCTGTGACAATTCCTGGAGTGACCACAGTAACATTTAATTAGTGACTTATTCTGAGCATATTCTGAGCATGAATAATAATGTGATGCCGGCATGTTTTTCTTGACAGTCACAGGTTATAAAGATTTTATTAATCAACTAAGAAAACTTAGTCTCATTTCATATAAATTTGTTCAATAAATCAGCGCACGGTTTTGCATATCAGGTGATGCTACACTGCTGTGACTGTTCAGCCAGAGATGTGCAAACAAACTCTTCCGTTTGTTTTACAAGATATTATTTTGAGGAAAAAGAATATCATTGTCACTTAATTATTTTAGCATGTTCAAATATTCTTGAGAAGACATTATACACTTTGGGCAGACTCAGAGATATTAACTCCCCCACCCCTGACACACAGATACATACACAAATACAGCTGATCAGGAATCGATAAGGGAATCTATAAAGAATCAGACAAATAAACATTGTTGAAAATGGCCTCTGTAGCAATAAAATCTCATCAATTCCTAACACTAAATCAGAATGGCTTGTTCAAATGTTAAAGCACATAAATATGCAGATTAACATTATGGATCTTTGGGTGCAGCATCATTTATCACTTACTTTAGCTATTACTTCTGTATCTGCAAATAAATTACTCGATGAAAACATACATAAATAGGTGATGAAATAAAAAAGGGAATATAAAGGGAAATAAAGGAAAATCATTTGCCATGGTTACTGGCACAGGCTTAGTGCATCATTAGTCTACCTCAGAGTAGAATATTGTAATTCAAGTAAAATACCCACTAAATATAAATATAGAAAATCACTTTGAAATGTGCTATGGGATCTGACTGGATTTATACTTCGTTATACAGGTCCGCTTATTTCGGCTGGTAGCGTCCCAGTACCAATAACTATTGCACTGTTCCTATCTTCACTACAGATCAATGAATCTGACTTGCTTCCAGTCCCTTATCATAAGTCAGTGCAGTAAGACTGACACGCTTTTACACACACACTTCATTATCTGGACTTTCCATGCCCATACAAATACGACCTTTTATCCAAGGCCCATTCGCATTCTAAACACTCGATTCCTGACAGTGCACACAAACAGACACAGATATAAAAACATGCAGCAGACACACAGAAACGCAGAAAGACAAAGATACGCACAATCCTATATCACTGAATGTTCCTATACGTGCATTTATGCTTCTGTTATCAGTTTGATCTGTCTATCTATTCTTCAGCTCTCCCTCTGTTGCTGTGACACACTCATACCCACTCTCTCTCCTGCAATTTCAGCTTTTGTGAGCTAATTCGTTCCACTTCTCCAATTCGACCTGAAAACGCATTGCCCCTCCAACCACTATAAACGGCTCAGAATAGCAGTCCTAAAAGGAGGCCCCGTTGTAACACGGCACAATACAATAAGTCTGTGCGATGCGCTCTGAATTTCCGCCGATGCACAATGACACAGAGCTAATGGAATCAAAGCTATAAAAGGGGGCCTATATCCCTGATGGGAAAAAAGGCCCTGGATTTGCAGCACTCTTTTGAGACTTATGCCATGCCTTTTTTTCCCCCCATTACTTACAAAAAAAAGATCATTTTGGTTTGCAAAAGCAAAAGGCTGTAAAACTGTAGTTGGTGGCTTTTAATGATTTTTTACTTTGTATATATGTGCTAAAGAGCAACACATGATTCTAATCAGTGTGATCCATGAAGCAAGCTGGCTAGTTTTGTTTTTGAACTGAAATCACAACGGAAGGAACTTTACTTTGGGAATACAGCAGTGTGCAAAGGTTTGGGGCACCTCAAAGGACATGTATGTTTTATTTTTTTCCAATGTGTAAATGAATAGAAACTGTGCATTAAAATGCCATCTTTAGGTGTATTTGAAAGGGAATGTAGTTATTTTCACTTAGAAAAGTCAAGAAAACATAAACCGATGTAAACTGACCTGGATGTGCAAGTTATTTTGAAATTCAGTTTTTTGTTAATAAATAGCCCCTTGACTCCCCCTTGGTTTCATATCCTAGCAGTCGATGATGAAAGTCAGCAACCCAGTTGGGGTGCTTGAAAATATAGCGTGCTTGAAAATAATGATTGTTTTTGGAAAAAATTTTAAATTATGACAGTGACAAAAATCTATTCCTCGTCTATCTAGTAAACAGTCAAATAAACATAGCCAAACTAATTGATTGTGAGAATGGCAGTTCGCCAGTTGTTAGTGCTGGGACAGGGGCAGGGCCAGGAAAAATAATTCAGAAAACCTATGCGTGACAAGTTCAATCTTGACTGTCAGCTCTCAGATATAAATCTTTATTATGAGTGTGATTTTAGCATCAGTCAGCTAAAACAGAGCATGTACTGTGGAATATGGCACTTAGAGCCTGCTAACACTTAGCTTATCTGAAATGGTATTAACGATATAGTTTAGCTACAATGCATTAGTTCCAAACAACACAGAACAGGGAACATGATTCTGTCTTCATTTTTCAGACTTAAGAATGTATGATCTTTATATAGAAGATTTAATAAGGACTTTCAAGGGTCAATGAAAATGTGGATACATGATAAAAATTCTGAATACATGATAAAACCTTAAAACTTTATTCTTGTGTGTGTGTTTGTGTGTACCGGTCTGAGTCGTCATTATCCTGCATGTTGAACAACATTGAGGGAATGAGCTTGTCCATGTGTTGTGGCTCCCAGATGATGGCCTGCAGTTCATCATTCACAGTTTTTCTCACCACTCCTTGCAAGCCTTTAATGCCAGCTATACGGATCCTGCAAATCCACACACAAACCAAATATAGATGCATGTGCATACACAGAAAAATAGGCAGACATTTATTAAGGTTTGTCATAATAATCATAATGTTAGAGCCTGAAATATTAACAATAGCTTTCATATTCATGCCAGACTTGCCAGACACCAAGCTGTTTCGGTTCGGGTCACAGACCATAACTTCATTTTACAAAATGTCAGCATAATTTATTCGTTGAGTAAACAAAGTCATTTAGACTGGACTGATGTGAAATCCAGCATGGTAAAGACCCTAGTTTCAGATTTCTTCACAATGGTGGTTTTCTGCAAGTATTATTCTGCTTTATAAATCCCTTTGCACCATAAATTTATTATAAAAAGATATATTTTAGGCGACAGTTGTCTCTGGCACAGTTAATGTCTCGGGCACAGGCAATGTATTCATAATCATTTCTTGCAATAGCAGTAAACACTTCAGACGTCTGGTTTCCATCACTACCATTGGGAACCATCCTGACTCAGGTTTCTCTAGAATGGAGCATTTCACATGATACCACCCTGAATGACCTACATCTTGACAGAAGATTTGAATTAGTAGTGGGTCTTCATAGATGATCACTGGAATACTACTTGTATTTTGTTCAGTGATTATTTGATGACTTGTTTGATGTCATCGTCACTACATGGTAAATTAACAAGTGCTACAGTTAGAAATGCAGAGTTTTATTAGGTTTTGCTCAGAGATCAACCAATGCCTTATGTATATTACCCACACTAAAAACTGTTTGGAATTGTGTTTAAAGGCATAAATTAATTACAGTGGGTTTTAAACAATGAGTAGCTGACAGCTGATAATCAGACTATTCATTTTAAAGTCTTATGGATGGTCTAACAATGGCTGTCGGTATGCTAAAAGTATCCATTTTTAACTTAACGGAATTAGCTCACACACACACACACACACACCTGGTCTGTGTCTCTGGGTCTTCATGTGTAGAGTGGCACATTGCACTGAACTGGGAGACGAAGAAATCGTAACGCCGATGATATGAGGGTGTGTCCTCCTCGATATTTGCAAACTTTACAAACTGTAAGAGCAACACAAGCATACATATATTAACTCGATCTAGAGAATAGATATTTCTTTGCTTAAATGTGTTATTCATTACCACAATATTTGCAAGAATAATATTAAAGGTGCACCTGCCTAATTATTTTTATTTTCAAATATTCGTGAATATTCTATTAGAATGAAAAGAGCTCAGGACATATAT
>JBBJLS010071266.1:0-11231 GCA_037577275.1 Bryconaethiops microstoma | reverse complement strand
CATAAGGAATAAGGTAGAATGTTACAGAATGAAACACAACCCGAATTGATAAAGAAAACCAGTCTTTTTTATTAATTATACACCACACACCTACACAAAAGGTCTGTGTATGTACTGTATATTTGAAAGAAGTTGACAAACGCAGCTGGAATGGCACACACACTTAAAACGATACAAATTTTAAAATCTTTTCCGTAAACTTAAACATCGACTGTAAATATGACCGTGGATGCGGGCGTGAAGAGTCTCCGTCTCCGTCTCCGTCCGTTCTCCCGCCATTGACTGATCGTGTTTAAGAAATGCTGGTGTTACAGTGTTACAGTGTACAGACGTGACGTAACACTACTGGTGATTTCTGATAGGCTGTCGTCTGCTAAAAACCAATCACGTTTTAGAAAAGTAAGACAATAACACCCACTTTCAGAACTGAAGGAATGAGGAGGGAATTTGGAAACTTCAATTTGAAATAAAAAACACTGGAGATTCATAAAATGAGTGTTTTGAAATAATCAGAAACATGTAGATTTCACTTTGATTCTTGAAGCACATATTTGATAATGCATTTATTGTGCTTAAGATCAAAAAAGTGTGTGGCCTAGCTCAAATGTCTGCATTTTATTAATGTTTCTGCATTTTTAAACTATATAGGTAAACACAGTATAATCAAGATTTATTCTATGAATATTTCTGTACAGGTTTGTACATGAAAAAAATTATATACTGGCATTGGCCTACAATTCTCATATCAGTGCTTTCTTGTTCAGGCTAGAATATACACCACTAGTATTGCATCTGGATTATCATGTAGTTCCTGGCTACTCTGCAGGAGGATTTATCAAAATGATTTCTTGGGTGTTTGAAGGCCTAGAGCAGAGCGGGCAGTCTTTAAGATGCTCAGTGTTCACCCACCTATCCACAAGATAGAGATGTGAAGGCTTTTTTGGCCAGGTTCTAACCGTCTAAGATAGATAGATAGATAGATAGATAGATAGATAGATAGATAGATAGATAGAAACTTAATTGGTCCCTTAGGGAGGTTCCCTTTGGAAAATTCAGGTTCCAGGTCGTTTTTACAGCACCGTAGGACATCTTATAAAAAGCAAACACACAACAAAAAATATTAACAAAAAATATTCTTAAGGGATAGAAAGAGAAACAAGTGAATAAAGTGATAGTGATATAGTAATAAAGCGGCATGGTGTGATAAGTGCAATAAGTGATAAAGTGACAAGTGACATCTGTGCATTGCGTGATAGGTACCAGTTAAGAGAGGTAGCTGCAGTTAAGATGGTAGATAGACAGTAATAATTAATATTGAACTGACATAAATAGTGAATGAATCTAAGTATGACTCTAAGGACAGTCATACTACAAAAATCAATTGTAGTTGATCAATTGCTTTAGGTACCTGCAGGAGTCATGCAGGCTTTACTTACTGAGTCAGAATGACTCGACCTTTGGAATAATGAGTGTGATTTATTGATCAGCCATGCCTGCAATGTTGCTGAACACTGATACTCAGGGAAATGAAAGTTATTCATGAGTTACTTTAAAAGCACTTAAGATAAATCCACTGAAGATAAACAGCCTTTCTTACAGTCTGGGACTGGAGTCTGAATGAATTTCAGGGCCACCTGCTGATGAAATATTATGCAGACTTTTGCCTCATGTCATCATTAATCATGTAGGTGCTAGAAAACACTTGAGATATTTCTGAAAGTCACGGGAGTGAGAGTGCTGGTCAAGAAACTATTACAACATCCTTTAACACTTGTTCTGAGGTATTAATGCCAAAAAATAACACACTTCCACTTGTTTGGACAGAAGCAGGAGTTTATTTACGGGACAATGTTTTAATAGAAACTTTCAACTAGCACAACAATACCCAGAAAGTACAGCGAACTGCCCTTAGACGGTCCTTGTAAACGTGCAGCTAGTGGTGCGGGTCTGTTATCTTTTATCTATTGTGATGTATGTATGTGATAGGATGGATTTGGTCTACCAAGTAATTGTTAAAATCGTTATCTAAATGGTTCTAATCATGTTACATGTCACAAACACAGCTTTAGGAGTCTTGCCCAAGGACTCTTCTTGGTGTGTTTACCCCACTGAGGAGCTGAACCGCAATTCGTCATGTAAAGAGTGCCAGTGTTTCCCACTATACCAACCAAATGTGACAGTGGAGAGGAAGAGCAACTGCCTCAAGTCTGAAAACACCACAGTTTGTAATTTTCTCTCTGTATACCTTCACAGTGGATTTGAAAATAATTCATCAAGATGTGACAGGAGTATAGATTTTCAGTTTTAATTTAAGGTGTTTAACAAAGGTAATGCATTGAGCGTTCAGAAATTATAGCCATTTTCTTTTCCATTTTCTCCAATTCCTCCATATATTTTATGTATGTATTGTTTTAATCATTTGCAGTCACACTTCAGAATGCCCATTCCATAACACTGCCTCCACCATGTTTGCCGGATGTGGTATGTTTCGGATCACAAGTTGTGCCTTTCTTTCTCCAGACTTTTCTGTTCCCATCATTCTGGTACAAGATAATCTTAGTTTCATCTGTCCAAAGAACATTATTCCAGAACTGGGCAGGATTTTAAGATGTTTTTGACAAAGTCTAATCTAGCCTTCCTGTTCTTCAGTGATACCAATGGTTTGTATCCAGAAGTAAACCTTCTGTACTTACAGTCTCTTGATTGCAGACTTTAAGAGTGACATGCCTACCTCCTCAAGAGTGCTCTTTACCTGGTTAGATGTTGTGAATGGCTTTTTCTTCACAAACGTTTCAGTAATTATCCATTTTTGTTGTCTGCTGTGGTCTCCTGGGCATTTTGTGGTTGCTGAGCTTACTGGCATTCCTTTTTTTAAGGATGTACCAAACTGTCGATTTGACGACAGGTTTATAACAGGTTTATTTTTTCAGCCTAATAATGACCTCATTCACTTGCACTGACTCGTCTTTGCAAATTCAGTGCTTTGAATCTGTGGAGGAAGATTTTTAGTTAACCAGGTTGTTGTGTTTTTCTTATACTTTGTATTACTGTGTTTATCCTCTACACATAATCAGACATAACCAGACATATGATCAACATCAACTTCAGAGCTTCTATTTACTTAATTTGTCATGGAACAACAAGGAAATGGGCCACACCTGGCCATGAAACTGCTTGTCATTCACATGTTTAATTACTTTGGAGGGACTCTTTGAAAAACGGCTGTAATTTCTGAAAGCTTTATGCAATACCTTCGGTAAACCCCTCAAATTAAAGCTGAAAGTCCGCCAAATTTTAATTGCTAAATTTTAAATCCATTGTGGAGGTATACAGAGAGAAAAATACAAAACTTTCAACAATGTGCAAATATTTGTGGGCCAAACTGTATGTGTATGGCTCCTCCCTTGAAGAAGAGAACCTGAATACTATTTAGGAAGGAGCCAAGACACTTTAAAAACTTTAAAAAAGGCTTTAGCGGGTTAGTTTGTGTTTTGGACCTGTCCTGTTTCTGTATTGCTTAAATAAAAGTTCCACTGTGAACTCCCACTGGTAAGTGTATGTCCCTTAGTTTATGTATTGGCGTGCCTGCCAGTGAGTACTTTTTATTCCTTGGACCGGTGCCACACAACGAACCAACTAACAATTAATCATTTTTTGTAGAATTATCAGTGGTCCAGCTGCACCCCAGTTACCTTCTTTTACACTTACCAACTTTACAAGATGACAAAGATGCACCACAAAGCTGTGACTGGATGCAAATCCCAAAGCATTGGAGATTCCTGTTATAGCGGCATTCTGGAAAGGGGCATCATTGTACTTAGATATGCGGTTTGTTTCTTTTTCGTTGGCCCACGGAAAAGACTGCAGGCTAGTTTTGTAGAGTTAAATACAATAAAGCACCAACTGTGTAAGAACCTCAGCAACATCGTTGTTCCTGATTCACTTATACCAGCATCACTCACACTACCAGGTCAATAACTTGTCAGTGTGACCCACCACACAAATAATCTTCACAGCAGTCCTGTGGGAAGAAACATGAAATGGCCAGTGAATGGAAGTACAAGGCTTTTCTAATAAAGTGGACAGTGATCATATAAAAAAAATATCCAATCTTGTGTTGCCTTTATTTCTGATCATTACTGCTTCATTTCTATCCTTCTTATTCTATATGCTGCTTCTTATACTCTGTCTGGTCCTGTAAATTATATCTCCAAGGGCTCACACAGTTCCTATGAAAACAGTCGTCTGTTTTTTCATCTTATCTTCTGTTTTCCACTTCCGTGAGCATCAACTTTCATTTCTTACAAGCTTTTTTTTTGTCATCACAGCACACAGTGACTTCACAAGCAAATAAGATGGTGCATACATTTTCCCCAGGTTCAAACGGTCTGTGAAATTCCCATCTTGCAACAAGGGTTGGCTCAAGGACTTTACATTCAATTTTAAAGCCAGTTTTATCTTGATGTATTGACGCAAATACATCAAGTGTAATTTGCTACGGGTTGCATTTCTGTAACCTGTGGCAAATTATATTTTCTAATTTCGGATTCTGTTGCATGAGAATACACTCGTTATAATCGTGAGCAAGACTGGCACACCGTCCATCGTGTGCTTTCATCTGCTGCGGTTGCGGGATCGATCATTACACTGCGGTACAATGTTTACTCTTTCTCTTTCATAAAGAGGAAGCCTGGACTCTTCAGGGGGGTCACAGGTCAGTGAAAGTAATTTTCCTCCTCGATTCATGGCTTTTCAGAAAAGGTTTAGAACATTCGTTCACAGTCAGATATATTAACAGGCCTTTATTTAGTCATGAGCAGAAAATGGCTCAGGAACACTGTGTTGCAGAGAAAGCTGTGAAAGCGGCCATTCCCTTCATTATCATGTTTCGCTTTTTAAGAAAGGGTCCGAATGTTTGCGACTTCTGTGTGTGGCTAAAGTGCAGCTGCTACATATGCCTCAGACAGCACCTCCTTATCTTTTTCAAGGTTTCAAGGGATTTAAAGACTTCCCAGACACCTGTGCAGCTTTCAAGCCTCCACACCTTCTCCTAAGCTAATAACAAGCAACTGGGCATTATTATTGCGTTAAGCTGTGCTGTCTGTTATTATAACAGATGTACAACAATCATATTTGTTTAAAATCCATCTATTATTTAGTGATCCAGGGACAAATGCAAGTGCCTTACTCATGTTTAAGACAGATACACACTACAATTTGCATCGTTAAAACTGAATTTTGGCTGCACCGTTTAAATGTAATTATGTATACAAGTTATACCATTTGTTACATTTGCATTTGTTTGTGTACGATTGGATCCAAATCTGCACTTCCAACTTTTATCCCCTCATTGTCATGCTGGCTGGCTGGCTGGTCTGTGTGAGGCTTTGTAGGTGGAAAACACAAACAAAGGAGATGCTGAGACTCAGCGGGGATTCTGATACGCAGTCAGATGGCAAGAGTTTCTGAGTGAGATGCTAACCATGGCATCCAGATTACAGTCAAAGAGAAAATAGTTCTAGAAGCCTTTTCAAGCCCACCGTGATGTAGGAGGCCAGAACACACCCGGTCCGGCCATATGGTTCAACCTGGTCAGTGTCGTCTAGCGTGGGAGAGGGACTGCCGGACATACTTGTTTCAGTTTCTTTACTACAAAAAAACCCATGCAGACAAACAAACAAAGCCTAGCTATCCAGTTGGTATGATGGTGAATGGACACTGGGTCGAGCTGGACTGAAATGAGGAGGACAGACAAGGCACAGGTAATGTTGAAGAAAATTTGGTCCTACTACTCTACTCAAACACAAATGCTGCATTGACTGATTCATTTTGTTTATCATTGTTCTACACGTATGAGTTCACACGTAATTAATCCAACATGAAAACTATAATAATATTAAGGATGATGAAAAATTCACAGGCAGAAAGCAACAGCCTTCAGACAACGCATTCCAGACTTACCACCTTCCTTCATATTTATGTCAGTCCCCTGCCCTGCACATTTCTTGGTCTAACAAGGCCACTTCAACACAGGAAAGCTCATTAATTACTCGATTATTTACATTTACGGCGTTTAGCAGAGGCTTTTATCCAAAGTGACTTCCGTTCCCTAACTACAGGGGGCAGTGTCCCTGGAGCAACTGGGGGTTAAGGGTCTTGCTCAGGAACCCAGTGGTGGTGCTGAAGGTAGGATTCAAACCCTCTTGATCCAGAGACAAGTATCCTACCCACTAGACCACCACCACCCAGATCTGTTGGAGAGGTGTGTTGGGAGCTTAACTGTGCAGAGCAGGGCGACTCCAGGACCGGGGTCAGAAGCCTGCGCCTGAAGAAGTTAAGCCATTACTTCAGATGCTTCACGCAAATGGTCTCAGACCACCCTCCCCTCAAGAAGACAAGCACATGCATATTCTGCTTTATTAACATGTTTTGTTGATTTTCTAAGAATCTCTTTTAAAGTTTTAAACGTTTATTTATGTACCATTTACTCCATAGTCCATGCAGTCGATGTATGGAAAGTTTACTGCAAAAAAAAAAAACAGTATCAATGATATTTATCCAACTATTCAAATTACTGTAATGACACCCCACCCATTTGCACTGAAGTTGAAAGGACTGTTTCAGCCTGAACTGCTTTGTGCTGGAGAGGAAAAGAGAGGTTATGAAAGTACTCATGTAAATCTTACTTAGAACTGTTTTGTTACAAATTTGGTACATAAATGAAAAAAAAAACAGTATTACAGAAATATAGGATTACAGAAATATATTAAATCTTTTTTCAGTCTTTGTTTCAGACTCATCACACATCACTGCCAAATTCCTAATCTACTCATAATACTACAACTACTACCATTACTACTACTACTACTACTACTACTAGTACTATGACTAATACTACTACTGTTATTTCTATTTGTCTGCTCATCATTCATTTTTGACACAGTATAAAGTGCAGCTGGAGCAAATTTTGCATAAAAATGAAAAATAACATACAAGGGTCTGAAAGCAAATGGTATGCATCTAAAAGCTAGGATAAAACAAAATAAAGACCAACAAAGCATTCACAAATGTAAAAAAGAACTGAAAATCAATTGATAAAGAAATACTTATAAAGTAACTTATTTGCAGCAATAGCATCACTAGGAAAGCAAGTTCAAAGAAAAGCTCAGATTTCGTCGTTCAATTTCAAAAACCTCTCAGTCGTCTGTCTTTGTCAGTCTGACAAACAACCAGGACAAAAAGTGACATGTTTGGTTTATTATAAATGTATATGACAGCACGTGTGAATCATAGTAATGAAGCTGAAGACAACGCTGTCTGATAATATTCCCTAGTGGAAGCAGGTAGATAAAAGGACTAAGCCCTGGAGAACACCACGCCATGTCTAAAACGGAATAGTTAGAAATGGTCTGTGGATTTTAAAATCTCTAGGGTCAAGTCCTGGCTTATTAATAATCATTACAGTCAGTTTCAAGGCTGGAGGAACAAAGAGAATCATTCAGACATTTTAAACACTCAGATCAGAATTAAATCTCACAGCAAAGACCATCATCATTGCTTTTATTCTCAATTGACTTTTTTTTTTGGTGGGGAAAAAGGCATGAAAAACGTAACTTACTTTTTTTTTTTCCAACTGGAGGCATTTTTTCTTTCCAGTAAAAATAGAGGGAGCAATAATGGATGTTTTGCTCCACTCCCCTGACAACAGTGGGATGCAGTCGCTCCACCTGCTTCACTTTAGCAAAACCTAGATGCTGAAAGCTGAAACTACTTAGAGGTTCGTTTAAATTATAAGATGGTGATGTAAAAAAGACGGTGATGTAAAAAAACATGTGCTACACAGCTGCAGGACCGACAATACATCCTCTTCTAATACCAAATCATACCCCTAACAAATTGATAAAAATAATAAGAACAGTGCATTTCAGTAGTTGTAAAGGTGCTACATGAACAGTTTCACTCTAAATGTTAGAGCGCTCAGAAGGCTTGTGCTATACTCCTGCGTGAATCCCGTTCTCCTCCCTGAATTATTTGGCGGGTGTGGGTGTGTAGAGCTCTTTGGTCAAACTCACTTTTTGTTCTAGTTTCTTCGCCTCCTCTGAAAAAAAAGCATATAGGTAGTCCCAATCTGTCACTCCACTCCTTTCCAAACCAGGGTTCTCCACAGATTTTAAGCTTTATGCAGGACAGATGGGATATATAGAGATATTATATATATATATATATGAGAGAGAGATTTATATATATATACACACATACACACACATATATATATGAGAGAGAGAGAGAGAGAGAGAGAGAGAGAGAGAGAGAGAGAGAGAGAGAGAGAGAGAGAGAGAACTGTCTTGACTAGAAACGGCCTTGAAAGTACATACACATTCACAGTGCATTTACAGTGAAGTGCACAATCTTTTTGAGGCCAACTCCCCAATGGCAGGGGCCGCAGACAGAAGTGACAGTCAAAGCACCCGTGGTCCAATTTAGCAACATGTCGCAAGTTGAGTCACAGCAACAGGAGGTATATTTAACATCTGCCCTCTACTATTTGTCAGAGGAAACGAAGGTCCTAAATGCTTTCCCATGCAGCGGCCGGCAGTTCCAGGAAGGTCCGGGCTCACCCAAGCTCTTGAGCCCACCGAGGTCACCGCCACCTCCAGCCTGCGACAGAGGTGCCCGCTGACATGGCGCAGTGGTCCCGCGGGGCTCGGCCCAAGAGCTACAGAGACTCCGCTCCTCTTTCCGTCTCTTATGCGTGAATTGTGCCTGTCGCCGCACATTTTCGTCAACATTGTTTTTCCATCCTGAGATGCGTCTGTCCCCTTCTCCCCCAATGGTGGGGTTATTAACTACAATAAAAAAAGTCCCCAGACAAGCCCAGGACCAGAATAAAACACACAGCAGAGAAAAGCTGCATCTTGTTCCTGTGGCTGTGGGGAGAAGGGATAAAGTGAACCAGCCAATCACAAAGCAAAGCATCACTGTCCAAAAAAAAAAAAAAAAAGCAAGAGTGGTAACTTTACAGGAGAAGGCAAAGACATTGTTCACTTCTAGTCACGATGAAAAAATGAAATAAAAAAAGGTTTTTTTGTGCAGTGACATAACAGCCTCCTGCTGGTAAGACTTGGTTGGGTTAGGGCAGTTGTCTATTTGGAGACATTGCTCCACAGAACCAAGATTTTGTAGAGATGTGAACTCAACAAAATCAAAATCTGTAGAGGCTGTGTTTCATGATTCTCAGCCACAACACCACACTGTTCCTTCAAGGTGTTCCTTGAAGTTTCTCAAGATTTTTCACTGTAAAGGTTCATTTTTTAGACTACCTTTTCACTACAGGGGTTAAACTTTTAAACTGATTTTTGACAACAGCGGACTAATTTGAATAAAGCCTTTGATCACACTTTAAATACTCTAACGCTTAAAGTGTTAGAATGTTTGTGTTGTATTTGATTAAGTCAAAACTAATTTCTAACATATTGATCAGCCAGTGTATCCTTAAAAGTTGCAGAAAGAACCGCATGAGTGACCAAGACTCTGGCCTTTGGTTAACCTAGTGCAAAGATTTAGTTAACCTAGTGCTAATTTCTCTCTCTCTCTCTGTCTCTCTCTTTCCAATTTGACATGAAATGAATCTCTGTTCAGTCTGGGCAATCATCAGGAAAGGAGCTCGCTGCATATCCAATTTCCTTTGAGTGGAGCGCATGCTGAAGGTCGTGTCAATGTGACCGGATGATTAGTTCAAACGGGGGACATAAGCAACGTGTACAGGCTCCAGGATCACCGAGGGATTTGTCTTACAGTCTTGATTAGTGGCCTCTTTCTCACCACACACCTACATGCACACAACACACACAAGTCTCATAAGCATAATTTAAGCTTCATCACTGCATTATTCTCTCCGCTTATTCGTCCTCACACTTGAGTATGCTAACAGTTCCTGGGAAGAGGGGGAAATCAAGAATCAGTATTCTGCACACACAGGGTCACTTTACCTGGAGGAGAAGTTGAAAAAAAAAACTGTACTTTGTGGATCAGATGTACTTGGATGCTGCTACATAACCATAAAATGTTTCACGAAGGATGTCTGCTCAATGCTGCTAACTGCCTCCTATGCAATATCACACTTATGGTGCAAAGCTAGTCATTCTGGATGGTTTACATACCGCTCACACTGTACTGTTACGTTTCCTACATATTGTTTTTCTTGTAACTTGCACCTTGTTGAATGTTGCTACAGTGAACCCCCGCAAATTTGCGGTTCAGACTTCGCGACTTCAGTCGTTTGTGGATTTTTTCTTAGAACCCAACTAATTACACAGGTCAACAAAACGAAAAACACTCGAGACGATCCACGTGGGAAACTGTTCTGATGTGGGATTTCTGGACTGCAGCTGCCAGAGATGCACCACAGGGCAGCAGCCAGTATACAGTTGCTTTGTGTCTCTCAACAGTACCAAAAGCGAGGTTAATGCCAACCATTGGTTTGGAAAAGTAAGTTCCTTTGACAGGAACAGAAACAAATAGAAAATGGGACATGTCAGGGGACAGGCAGGTAGGTTTTGGAGCAGGACACAGGGAGGCAAGAGAGAAAAACTGAGGAGTCAGCCTGGCACGGTACTGGGACGCCGGAGGGGCTGTGAACTGGTGGGCAGGCCAGGTGGTGAACAAGCAGGCCAGATGGGCCGTGAACTGGCTTCATTTTCTTTTGCAGTGAGTGTAAGTGTAAGAAAAGTTGCATCATTCACGACAGTGAGTGCAATAATGTCAGCCGAGAGGAAGGCCTACGGCTTTGTGGCAGGGGCGGCTTTACGCTCGAGGCTGGTGCAGGAATTAAACTGCATCCCTGTATGAAACTTTCAATGTAAGTTAAAGCAACAAGATTTTACACTTATCTTTGGATTCTTGAAATTAAGAAACTGACACAATGTAAACAGCAGCTGGCAAAAAAAAGAAACAGACAACAATGGAGATAGAACATTTTGTTCTGATGGCGATGATTTGCTGGTTGAAAAGTTTGTTGAGGTTGATGTTTAAAACAGAACAGGTTGCTTGACCCCTCACTGCCAAGCTGGGAAACAGGTCCTTCCCCCAGGCCATCAGACTCCAGAACTGTACTTCCCCACACACAAACACTCCTTAACTGCAGTTCTGTTCCCCTAATCTCTCACACACACACACACACACACACACACACACACACACACACACACACACACACACACACACACACACAC
>JBBJLS010071265.1:0-11232 GCA_037577275.1 Bryconaethiops microstoma | reverse complement strand
CACACACACACACACACACACACACACACACACACACACACACACACACACACACACACACACACACACACGGCCAAACAGTGTAAACAGACCAGCAGCTGTAAATGTGATAAAGTGAGTGAAATCCTTCAGTAAAGAACAGCTCCTCTAAACCGCAGCTGTTATTAGTGCGACCGCGGAACCCATTACACTATTAAAATTCTTCAGTTTTATAATTTCTTCTTTTATTCTTCACCTTTGCGTGCAGAGTCAATTTAGAATTTTGGACATTTTTTGAGAAGTATTGTGCGTGCTTTCAGATTTTTGATCGTTTAAAATTTCTATTTTTGTGGTCGAGTCGCCTCCGTAATGTTTGGGGAGAGAGAGCGGAGGGGCGAGTCGCCTTAAAAGCGTGTAGTGGAGAGAGAGTCTGTGACATCACGGTTGGTTGGAAAGTGACAAAACTCAGAGCAACAAATCAGACTACAGAGTTAATCACCCGTCAGACTTCAGGACACTAAAGCTCAGGTCACGTATAAAACTCGCATCTCTGTTTGTTAGTTTAATTAAAAATTAGCGCGGCTACATGCGTTTTTCCCACCTGTTTTTGGGCAAGAGCGGTTTGCTCCACCCATTTTCAGGCGTGAAGAGGCGCCGGTTCTATACGCCACTGTGAACAGAATTTAACAACACAAACTCTCTTTTGGCCATAAAACCAATGTTCGTGTCTCAACCTCGCAATCACACTTCGCCTTTTCTCGCGGAAATTCATCGAGTTTATCCCTCAGTGGTTCTTACATAGGTTCTCCTTTTGAGTCGTGGTTCTTTCCGAGGTTTTTTCTTTGAATTTCTCCTGATTCTCAGTTCCCCTCACTGGTTCTTCTTCATATTTTTAGGAAAATTCTGTTTCTGAGTCTGGTTCTCCTCAGGAAGAACGACTAAAGAGAACCGAGATTTTAAAAAAAAGAACCTCCCTAAGAGCATGAGGAACAACCGCTGAGGAGAACCAGACTCAGAAACAGAATTTCCTTAAGAATACGGAAGAACCAGTGAGGGGAACTGAGAATCAGGAGAAATTCAGAGAAAAAAAACTCAAGACTGAAAAGGAGAACCTATATAAGAGGATGAGAAAGAACCATGGAGAGGAACCAAGACTCAGAAGGAGTACCTTCCCAAGAGCATGCAGGAGAACCGTTGAGAGGAACCGAGATTCTGTCCTGGGTTCGTTGCTCTGCCTGGTTCTCCGAGGTTCTTCACGGCTCCAGAGCAGAAACGTCCGGGATCACGTGTTTATTTACATGCGAAGCTCCGACTTGTCCGACCTTCCCGACCCTCGTCGACGCGTTTCCTTCCGCTCGGACCGCACACGCTTTTAGAACATACACGTGTAAACAAAAGCTCACGCAGAAAACGGTTCTGATGTCACTGAGCGAGAAACAGCCGTCAGTCCTGCAGAGCTTTACTCTTCACCAGAGGTGGACAAAGTACTCGCAAGGTACGGACACTGCTGGTCAAACGTTACTCCAGTACAAGTGAAAGTCCTACAGTCAGTGTTTTTACTGAAGTACTTGCTTTTAAAAATACTTAAGTATTAAAAGTACATTTTCTTTCACCGCATTGTTGCATTATTGGCACAACACATACAAAACCTGACGCCTCCGACTGGCACGTAGAACCTCTAGAATAAGGAATTGGTCAAATGTTACAGAATGAAACAACACAAGCCGACGAAGAAAACAAGTCATTTGTTTATTTTTAATTGTAATTCTACACACTCCCACGAAACAGCAGGTAGGTGTTCTGACACAGTGTAGCATGCAGATGTATGCAATGTGCATCTTAATCAAGTTGAGAGTGAAACTGCTGTAGATGCAAATTAACACGTAAAAAAAGAAACATGAAAGAAGAAGGGAGTGAAGTGTAGCCTCGTATGAGGACGTATACCTGTACACACACCACACCACACAAACACCACACACACACCACACACACCACACACACCACACACACACACACACACACACACACACACACACACACACACACACACACTGTATTCTACACCAGAGCGTGTTTTTTGAGTTATGGACGCTTTGCTTTTTAGTCAATAAAGGAGAGTGTGCGTGAGAGTGCGCGTGAGAGTGTGCGTGAGAGTGCGCGTGAGAGTGCGCGTGAGAGTGCGCGTGAGAGTGCGACAGAAAACATCCACTTTCAGAATTAAAAGTCATGAGTAACGAGACCCTTGATAGAAATGTAGTGAAGTGAAAGTTACAAGTTACGAGTTAAAATACTACTCAAGTGAGTGCAAATACTCAAACTCTACTTAAGTACAGCACTCAAGTAAATCTACTTCGTTACTGTCCGCCACTGGTGAGAGGACAGTTATTCCCAGCAACTTTAGATAATAAACAGTACAGCTGCACAATACTATGCTGTTTAACTGATATCACAACACTCTGCAAAACTCCTCTACTCAGTTACAATATCGCCATGTTGAATGTGATCAAACGTTCACATGATCCCAAAAGGTTATTTTTGTTATAAATAACGCAGGCCAGTCGATGTGAATCATAAGGAACTTCCCTTCTGTACTGTGGTGTGTATTGTGACACGCTGTGTTAGTGACGGTTGCTCAAAGACAAGTGGGAGTGGAAGAAGGAGGAACATGAAACATGGTACCGTTCAGAAGATATTTTGAAGAGGGCAGAACACATGGTTAAAATAACCATAATTTATAGTAAATTAAAAGCAATTATACATACTAACAATATGGACAAAACAGTGTATTGGGACACCAGGTTCCTCACTTCCAGTGTAGGACAATCTTAATGCTACAGCAGACCAAGACATTTGTGTATTTACTTGTTATCAGTTCGATACCAAATCTTGTGGTATCGCACACCACTAAGAGACACCGTCTCTGGTAATGACGCCCCCCCCCTCCAAGGCTTCTGATTGGTCACCAGTGCTGTACGGTTTAAGGTTATATCTCCACCTGCTGCCTTGGTACGCTTCTGTCAGCGTTTTTTGCGATTGCGCGATTTTTATTATTTTTTTAAACAAAAGCGTGGACACTTGCAAAGTCTCCTCTAACCCTGAGTAAACCACCAACAACCCAACCTGCCCAGCAGGCTCAGACAGGAATTTGCATAGGAAAGCACACCTTCGAATATCGAATATCATCATCTCCTACTATCCATATAACAGACCTTAAAGAAACGTAAAGACTTCCTGTGGTACGGAATGGAAGCTCTTGCTTTTGTATGTAATTATATTAACAAATTTCACTGCATGCACATCCTTGCACATTTATGTTGAATTCTCAATCATATATGTCTCACTACAGGCAGTCATTTTAAATGAACATCTTTTTTCAAGTGGTTTACTTTTGCAGGCAATTGACTCACGAGCTTATTAAATCTACAACGTGCCCATGCAGATCAAAAGAAAAAAACAAAAAACAAAAAAACAGCTACACTTTTCTAGATGTTGCTTCATCCTGGACCAAGTTTCCAAATGAAACTGCCTCTCAAACTCAGTTTAGCTGTAAAACCCACACGTGTCTCACACAGACAAAACCACTTTCCAACTTTTACGATTCATGCACTAAATGGACAAAAGTATTGGGACGCCTGACCAGTCCACCAACAGGTACTTTAATGACACTCTATTCAAATCCATAGAATTTAATATGGAGTCGGGTCCCCTTTTGCAGCTATAACAGCTTCCGCTCTTCTTAGAAGGTTTTCCAGCACGTCTTTATGGAGCTGCTTTGTTCTTCCACAAACTGGGTCCACAGAGTTGGAAGCATGGTGCTGTCCATAATGTCTTGGTCTGCTGGAGCATTAAGATTGTCTTTCACTGGAAGTAAGGGGTCCCAATACTTTTGTCCACATAGACTATAGCGATCTGACCGTCCAGCAGTGAGCAGAGACACCTGAGAGCTCAGCAAAGTTTCATGTTACACGCAGGTATGCCTGAGAAGTTTCCTGTAACAGTTCTATTATTACAAGAGAGATACACGAGTCTGAACTCTCTATCCAGCCGGTTTAAGCTCTTTAACTGTACTACTGAACCTTTTTAAACAGTTTATTGACCAGATAGAGGTAAAAACTGTAGCTAGTACCAGTCACAGCCCTGGTTCCGGGAATAACTTGTGCTCTCAACAGTTTTTACTGCTCCCAGCACACCTGCTCCAACTGCCCGACTAATGATCAGACTCTCTCTGGGCTGAAGTGAGTGTGTCATAAACAGGAAAACACTAAATACGCAGAACTGGGCGCCTGCAAGACTTAGAATTAATTCTTATTGCAAGGAGACACAGCACAGATTTTAATTGTTCTTCTGTGTTTACAAGAGAGACACAGAACTCTCTATCTAGTAGGTTTGAGCTCTTTAACTGTATTACTGAACCTTTTTTGAGTAGTTTGTTAACTAGACAGAGGTGAAAACTGCAGTTAGTGCCAGATACCTGTATTCAGACCGCTCAGAGGTTCAACTCACTAATGAGAAAAGTGTTAATTAAGATAAAGTGCATGAGTGCAGACGGTCTTATAACACACTGAACACTCACTACACCACTTCTGAGTACTTTAAGTAAAACACACATCATCGGGATTTCAGTTTTTTTCTGTTTTCAGGAGTTTCTGTAAGGAGTCTGAGCTCTAACTCAGACACACCTGAGTCCCTGACCTAGCCAGGTGCTAACAGCAGGGTCCTGAAAGAGGGTTTTCCTCCAGAACCACACTCACCACAGTGACGAGTCTGAGCTGGCTGGTTCCGAGGGCCTGTCTGAGGACCCCCAGCAGCAGAACCCCCAGGTGGAGAACCCCGGTCCGGAACATGCTCGGTTCTGTTAGCCTGCCAGGCTGCAGCACACAGACAGCTTCCTGTCTATCTGCTCCGGGGCGGGGCCAGCTCGGCTCTGATTGGCTGAGGATAAAAGAGGCGGGACCAAGACTAAATAACATATTGTGCAAAAACATAAAGTAGTAATTTGAGTATCAGAAACACTCAATAAACAAACTCAAACATTCCTACAATAAAGTCTAGCGGTGTATATATATACATTGTTTCCATATACATACATAAAAATGTATATGCTGTTAGAACGGTGTTAGAACACCTTTAATCTTCTTTTTATTACAGTACTTGGACAGTGTGTTTATTCTAATCTATGTACGTTTGAGAAGCATTACTACGAGTGTATGGATATTATGATCTGTATAATTTTTGACTGTCTAAAATGATTCTGCTGTGTTTGTGTGTTACAATATAGAATATAAAATTTCAAACTGCAAATTATAATTCAAAGATTTTAGCGATTATGTAACATATTGTTAGTCAAGTGAGTTAGATCAGTAAATCTGGGTTAGATTAGACTGGAGAAGTGGTTTTAAATAAAAGGTGTGATTTAAGCGACCATTTCTTTGGTACTATTGGTACAGCAAACCTAAACTGATCAGAAAGAGAAAGAGTCTCCACACAGGGAACCACTTTCAAGTGTCTTTGCTTTAAATTCTTCGACCTTGGAAGATCCTGATATTACTGTTTTCCAGGATTGCATTATACACACACACACACACACACACACACACACACACACACACACACACACACACACACACACACATATATATATATATATATAATAATATGATTATATTTATATAACACTTGTACAGATATGACAAGTGTTATAGATTATATTTATATATACACTTGTACATTTATATAACACAGTGTACAGATATGAATACTATACTGTTATATTGTTTTGTTTTTATACATCTTTATATACTTTCTTCTCTTGTTCCACTTTGCTACTGTAACAATGAAAATAATGTAACAATAAATAGGGGCTCTTTGGGAAAATTTGCACCTACAAAGATTTGTCTTTTCTTTTCTTTGACAGAAACATGTTTCATCGATGCGCTCTGCACGCGATTAGTAGAGCTCCGTGCTCTTCTAGTTTTGTCTACTGTTTAGACGCTGTGAGAGAGAGAGATGTTGATGCTAAGTGTATATTTTCGCCATAAACCCGTGCAAACGAACAAATTCGAGGAGAATAGGCGCTTCGAAAAAGTAGTAGCTAAGTTATTCAGGTGCTTATCTGCAAAATAGCTGACGGTGTCTCTGCAATAAGGAATTAAATCACAGAATCGAGAGAGGCAGCTAGGCTAAAGCTACCTCAGACTGAGATCCTCAGTAAAGAAGTTCAGGTTTGCTGTGAACACTCACAGAACTCTCTCCACTAAAACCGTGGGTACGAACACTCTACAGGACTTAAATGTATGGTGTCTAGTGAAGAAGAGTCTGCCCAACAAATATACAGACAGTTTTGGTTGTTTAAGCAAGCGAGTTCATCAAAAATGTGTCGTTCATTGTCAGGGTCAGTACTGAGAGACGTAGAAGACATAAACTATGCAAAGTCTTCCAAGAAGAGTGGAAGCTGTTATAGCTGCAAAGGGAGACCAGCTCTATATTAAAGTGGATGGATTTGAATGCAATGTCATTTAAGTCCCTGTTTGTGTAATGGTCAGGCGTCCCAATACTTTTGTCCATATAGTGTATATTGGCTGAATATGAGAAAGATAGGTAAAAACCTGCAGGATTACTCAGTATGGACTGTCTTTATACTTAAGAATAACTGGGTGACGCTGGTGGTCACTTGCATAGAACAGGTTAATGGAATTATGGCTTTAGTTTTTCGCTTAAGTGAACTGTGTAAAATCTCTTGAGATATTTGTTTACGTGAAAAGCATAAACAGCCTGTAATAGTAAGCCCCCCTGGTTTGAGCCCATTTGACAAAAGCTTAAAGGTTTAGATGCACTCTTAATAATTTAACTGAAGATAAATATCGTTTTATGTTTTGTGCTCGTGGCCACAGATAATTGATCAGCTAAATTGTTCATTGTCAAACTTAAAAAATGTACTTTTTAAAGTTATAGGATGCTCACTGTTGATACCTATTCAACTGGCTGATAAAAGAGAGTAACAAAAAACATTAAATATGTATTTTAAACAGCAAATTTACAAGAGTGTTTAGATTTAACGGGTTATTAATATAGTGTCATTATCACTGCTACAAAATAACTCTTCATAATAAGATCACTCTCTAACGTAACTAACTACCAGGATGATTTAAAAACAAATTTAAAAATTGAATTTTGTTGAGTGAATCTTGCATTGTATTCAGAGCTTGCTTTAATGAGTAAAGGGGGCGATTTTTCCAAGCAGTGCTACGGCAATTCCTAAATGTGAATTTGGCAGCTGTGTTTTTAGTTTATCTGATCAGAACCGGTGGTTTGAGTTCCGTAAAGTCAGTGTCTGAGATCTCATGCAGAATTAAAACCTCTTCTCATTTTAAATTATTTGAATTTCTGTTTTATTCTGTTGGCATATTCTTTCTTAATATTAAATACAGATCTGACATTAAAAAGGTACTGCTTTACCCTCTGGCATTCAGAATATATATTTCAACAGTTCTAGAGAGATGTAATCTTATTATTGAGAAGCTTCTCAGATTTCCTCTTCCAATCATTAGTAATTATAATGTATATAATCATACATATATTCCAGAACTGTAGGCATTTTGGAAAAGTGTCATTACAGTTTGATTGCATTTTCACTGCTCTCCTCTGGCAACACTGCACTCGTTTCATAAAAGTTTAAAAACTTAAAATTAAGTTTTATTAGCTAAAATAAAGAGTACCCAAAGAAAACATAGCAAAAAAAAAAACCCTCTCCATCATGGACAGAATCATAATAGTGGTCTTAAACTGTTACTAAACCACGTGCATTCAGTCCAGCTCAGTTTTTAATTCTCCTTTTGTCCTGATCTCTCTGTCTAAGGTTCTGATGGTGCTGCAGGGGTTCGGTGAGGAAGAAGACGAGTGCAGAAATGAAGGTGCAAACGAAGAACTCTGTGTGGATCCTGTCTGGTCGAGAGCGCGGCGCGCCGGGTCTCGGGTCACACCGACTGCTGGAGGAGCTTGTGGAGGAAAAAACCCGGCGCATGAAATGGCAAAGCCAAGTAACTCACCCTGCACAGTATACACACACACATATACACACACACACACACACACACACACACACACACACACGTCTGTAGACTTTGTCCGTCCTGATAGACGGAGGTTCGCTGCTGATGGTGTTTCTTTTTGTTTGTTTATTCCAAGTCTTGCCCCAGCCTGAGAGATCATTCAGCACAAGATTAAAAAACAAAGCCTGAGTTACAAAACTGGCGTTCTGAGAAGACCGACGTAATCAGGCATGACTGAGACTTTACACAGAGCGCTTAACGTGTTTATGCATGAAGCTGCGGCCGGGTCATGACCACCCGATCGTCACGCAGCGCTCCCTGATGAATAAATAGGTTGTTTAAAGTGATGATGATGTCTAACACAAAGTCTTCAGGGTTGCTGCACTTTGCCCTGTGTTTGTGGCCTTTAAGGCTGCGTGATAAGCACAAAGATGGCAATAATTGTGTTCCTGATAGATTTTATTAATGCAGAAATGATGTACACATTTAAATCAAGTAAATTCAATACAGTTCTATTGTCAGTAAACCTCCCAAAGGAACTGTTGCACAGTTACAGGGCTTTTCACTTAACATTCAAATATCATTAAAGAAAAGGTTTGATGGAAAAAATCAAATGTCCAAAGTATTCCACTCACCCCAGATGTTCCAAAATGTTGCTTACAGGGAAACTAAGCTGCAAAAACAGGCTGTTTCGAGTTCACAGGTTTTGTGATGTCACAAAAATTTTAATTTTGCACAAATCCACAGTTTAGCCCCGCCCATTCAGACTGAAGTCATAAGCAGTGTTTCAACAAGGCTAATTTAAACAAGGCACGATACACGACAGCCAATGAGAAGCGAGCTCATTTACATATATCAGAAAACATCAGACGCTGATTACCCGTATTTGGCTGGAGAATCTTATTTTTTTGCTGAATTATTGCTTTAAGATGATTTAGCAGGATGTTGAGTTTAAGTCAGTGATTCTCAAACTGAACTTCAGGGATTTCCAGACAACCAGCGTTTTTCCTCCCATCCTTGTGTGTTTGTGTGTTTAATCAGTAGCACTGGAGTGGAAACTTTCTGCAATCTGGAGACGAACAGTTTGAGGCTCCCGACTAAAAACGTTTATGACAGATTGTTTATTTAGTGGCATAAATCTCCGACCTCAGTGCAGGTCCTGGTATAGTTTTCAGGAAACTATTCAGTGCACCAGGAGTCAAGGAACAGTCATGAATTCAGTCACTTTAAAAGAACAGTTCGACAGATGCGCTCGATCAGTTGAGACATGTTTGGAGTCTAAATTTAGCTTCTTTGGTTTAAAATATATAAATATATGAAATATATAATTCCCCCCCTTACAAAAATAACAATAAGTTATTGTAAAATTGACTGCAATATGATCCAGAATAATGCAAGTTCAGTGAATTATGTTAGAAATGCAGTTTATAGAACATGTGTCCAAAAAACACAGCATTTTACTGCAGTGTTCGTGCATATAATGCAGGTGTTTTTCCTCCGAAATGCAGAATAGTCTTGGAAAACTGCAGTATTTTTATCTTCTCTAAACCCATTCAGACCACATCCAGCTCTTCATTAAGGTGGATCAGACTAGTGGGTGTAGTTTAGGACACAGTATGACTTACTGAAAGCTATAAAATGAACCAATCCTCCAAAGAAAACAACATTAAATACGGCTTTAAAAAAAATATTGGAAATAAAGTGAACATAAAATATAAAACGTGCGATATGTGTCACGCGCCTGTTTTATTTTTCTCCTAATATGTTAAAGTCAGTAAATAGACAGTAAGAGTGTATTAAAATGTTCTCTTTAGAAGGTGCGTATTTATTTACACTTAGAAACTGGTGCCTTTCACTCAGCTGTGTCAAATCCTTCTTATTCTTTAGTTCTTCTTTAGTTGTGTAACTAAACCCTTCCATGGTTTCTATGTACAAAGAAAATGCAGCTTTCCACAATCTGGTTACACATTCAGGCTCTGCCGGGAGACCAGTCCCGACCCGACGCGGCCGCGTCCCGAGTCATGAGACACAGAATCGATCGTCTCAGTTCTGAAACACATCACACAGGTCTTTAATAACACTGTGCCTTCATAGATTTAGCACCGACGCTATGAAGCTGGTGTAGCTAATGGAAGATTTCCATGGTCCTAACATGCAAAAATCATCAGAATGCCTCTTCAAAGCTGGTGGAAGTGTTCAACAATCTCTAATAGACGTACTCGTGTGGTTTCTGGCACTCTGTGACTCACTTTTATGTCTAAGCATGGACATGAGTATGCTAGCATAGCTAAAAACAGTAGCAGCCGTCTTGGAGCCTGAACTGTGTTCCTAATTTTGCCCAGTTTTGATAAAAAAACCCCCACAAAAGCAAGACTGTTAGAGATACTTGACAACTTGACTGAGTGAGACGATTTGAGCGTTTAGCACCATGTTAATAAAATATTTGATTCGTAGCTCCAGTGCTGAAACTAAAGAAGCAAACCTGGGAGACTAGAGATGTCAAAGTCGAAAACATTTGGTGTTTGGGAGGTAAATTTGAGTCCAAATTATGGGTTTAATACGCTGATATGCTTCTGTCACAGCGTTCAGCCTCCAAGCAAGTGAATTAATGTTATCGTTTTCTTCCAAAGCTCATCAAGACCCACAATCTACTGCCCAGCCGGAACTACATCTTCGGATATCATCCTCACGGCATCTTCTGCTTTGGTGCTTTCTGTAATTTTTCCACGGAGGCGACGGGCTTCTCCAAGAAGTTCCCCGGAATCCGGCCTTCCCTGGCCACGCTGGCCGGAAACTTCCGGCTGCCCCTGCTGAGGGACTACATGATGTCTGGAGGTGAGACAAAACGATTTTGCTCAAATAACATGAATCTTTAGAGCAGGGGTGTGGAAGTCCAGTCCTGGAGGTCCGTGGTCCAGCACGTTTTGGTGATTTCCCTGCTCAGAAAATCCTGGTTCTCCTCACCAGTTAATTATCAGGTTTAGTGAATGTGTTTGAGGAGGAGAACCATCACACTGTGCTGGACACCGACCCTCCAGGACCGGAGCTGAACACCCCTGCTATGAATAGGAATTTAACTGTCATCACTCCATATACAAGTATATTTTAGCAATAGAACACAGGAGAGGCCTCTCTCTCTCTCTCTGGGTGGGTAGGGTGGTCCTCCCTCTCCCCATCACTCAGTATAACTGTCCTCTCTCTCTCT
>JBBJLS010071264.1:0-11232 GCA_037577275.1 Bryconaethiops microstoma | reverse complement strand
AATGAAAACTGCTGACACTGTGCAATCGCTCTGAAGGCTGCATCTGAAAAGAAAACAACAAAAACAAAAGACAAGACACAGCCACACAAACACAGAACAAGACACAAAGTGATTACTTTTTTGATTTCTTCACAAGTTTCAAAGGAGCGCATAGTTTGGTTTCAAAGGAGCGCATAGTTTGACACACTGAGGTAAGAGATTTCAGCTGAAACATGTGGAGAAAAGAAGGGAGAGAGAAAAGACACAAAACCAAATTATAATAAATAGACAAGAGAAACATTTATATTTATATAACTATAAACCGTAGCAAGACCATTTTTATCTTGCCTTAGATCCCAGTACAGCCATGAACTAGTGAGGACATTTTATCTACACTCCCAGCATCATGCAACACAGTTATTCTTCGCAATGTGTTTACTTAACTTAGTCACCTTTGTAATTGTTCAGAGTGGGGACTTGGGAGGTAGACGGAGGTAAAATATACAGGGAGGTATGAAGATATGCAGTTATATGGAAGAACTAGATACAGAACTAGGTAAGAATGTTTACTAAATATTGAAAAGTGACATTTTGACAGTGTTATTTATTACTCATGATTGTAAGTCATTAACCAGTTGATCTATTTTCCCAGCATGCAGAGAAAAGGCAAAAACACTGCACTGAGAACTGAACTGACTTATTCATACAATACATAGTCATTACAGAAAATGTGATTACATAGTATTTTCAACTTTCAGTAATTCTTTAGTGTGGTTAGAGGAACACGGTAACATGTGCTATTTGGTATATGAGGTGGTATTACAGTCATTCAGTGTACTGTGTATTTATTTTCCTGTGTATTATATCCGTTTTTTTTCCATGTTAGTTTGCATGCTGTTTTGTATCTATACTTCATGTAGTCCCATGTAATGTGCTGCTGCCATGTGTTGCACATGGGTTTGAAGGACAAAGTAGGGTGGTAGTAGCCTAGTAGGTGAAACACTTGCCTGTGAACCCGATGACCACAAAGTGGCAGGTTTGAACACCGCTTTCTACCATTGTGTCCTTGAGCAAGACACTTAACCCTCAGTCCCTGTAACTAATGACTGTAAGTTGGTCTGGATAAGAATATCAGCCAAATGCTCCCCTTTAAAAACATTTCACTCGAGTGTTTTCAAGATAGACTGAGGCATGACAGTAAAGACGACTTGATATAACTAGCACATACTACAACCTATTCAAAGTGAAAAGCAGAAATGATGCAGGAAATGCAAACTTAATCCACACATATCAAATTAGAAATGTGTACATATCAAATTAGAAATGCGTAAAATACAGCAAGACCCCCTCTAGAATGTGGAAGTGTACGTGTTAGAGGAGAACATGTTTTTGTGCTTGCGCAGCCAACAACCTTGACTGCAGAGCCTGCTTATCAGACACTGTCTGTGCCTTCCTCCTCTCTCAGTGCTGTATTTATGCTTGTGTGTTTTACTGCTCTGGGTTCCTCCTCACACAGACCTGTCTGAGTGCGGACTGAACCTTCTCTGCAGATATGTTCATGTAATATATTCATGTGGTTGAACATATTAAGTGCTCTCTGAGAGTTTTATTAAAACTTGCCATTGTTTGTCTGTGTAGCAGTGGAAGCTAATCCCATATTTCCGGATAATCATCCCTAATGGCAGCATGTACAAAGTAAATAAAAGAGGTCCCAAAACAGAACCTTGTGGAACACCATATTTTACTTTGGTGGGTGCTGAGGACTCCCCATTAATTCTTACAAACTGGTAACAGTCGGTCAGGTATGATCTAAACCAGGACAAGGTGGTTCCAGTAATTCCGACAAGGTTTTCTAGTCTGTCTAGTAAAATAGCATGGTCAATTGTGTTGAAAGCTGCACTAAGGTCATGCAGAACCAACAAAGAGACAAATCAGCGGACAGTAAAAGATAATTTACTATCTTTACTAAGGCTGTTTCAGTGCTATGATGAGGCCGGAACCCAGATTGAAATTTTTCATAAGTACGGTTTTTGTGTAGTAATAAACACAACTGGTGGGCCATGACTGTCTCTAAAATCTTAGATACAAATGGAAGGTTAGAGATAGGTCGATAATTTGAGAGCTCGCATGGATCAAGGTTAGTTTTTTTTAAAGAGAGGTTTAATAACTGCTAATTTAAAGGATTTCAGTAGATAACCAATACTATGTGAGGCATTCAATACTGATAGGAGAGGCCAGATGATTACTGGTAGGACTTCTTTAAACAAACTTGTAGGAATAGAGTCGAGCGTACAGGTAGAGGGTTTTGAAGAGAGAGAATAATTGCAGAAATGTGTCGGATTGTGTTAAAAGATGTCAGTTTCACAACTACAGCTGAGATTTGAGCAGTATCTGTGTCTGCTGAATCATGCGGCAAATGTGGTGGAGTTGAATTCCTAGATTAAATTATTATCCAATTATTTCTATATTATTTTTGAAAAAGTCAATAAAAACATCACTTGTAAAATTTACAGGAACCCACTACCTGCACCTCCCTGGTTCCTAGTTAGTTTAGAAATTGTACTAAACAGAAACCTGGAGTTATATTTATTAGATTCAATGAGGGATGATAGATAGGCAGAGTGTGCCGTGGTAAGTGCTCTGTTGTAGACTCTAAGGCTATTTTTCCAGATGGAGTGGAAGGATTCCAAATTAGTCGATCGCCATTTGCATTCTAATCTACGCACGTTTTGCTTTAAAGCATGTGTTTGATCATTATACCAGGGAGCCAGCTTTTTCTGTCCGCCTTTTTTATATCTTAGAGGTGCGACATTGTCAAGTGTGGATCAAAGAGAGTTCTCAAGGCATTCAGTTAGGATATCTAGGTCTGCTGGACAAGATGGAGTGCCAAATGGAGTTGATATTTCTGGAAGATTCTCAATAAAACTATGAGCTGTGGCAGACGTAATTTCACGATTAATACGATAGCGAGGGGACGTGCTTAAATTATGATTAAGATGAAGAGCATATGTAATGAGGTAATGATCTGAAATGACTGTAGACAAAGGAAGAATGGCTATGTTTTCCACATTAACACCAAGAGTCAAGATTAGGTCAAGTGTATGGCTGCAGCAGTGAGTAGGCCCTGTAACATGCTGGGTGAAACCAACTGTCTCTAGAATTGAAGTAAACGCAGATTTTAGAGGATCCTGTTTTTTTTTAAAGTGAATATTAAAATCTCCAATAATAATTTTATTGCAGCGAACAGCTAAATTTGCTATGAAACAACTGAAATCTTGTAAGAACTCTGTATATGATCCTGGTGGCCTGTAGACAGTAATTAGGGAGAGAAAGATTTTATTTGTATCTAAACTAGTTATATTAAAGAACAGAGTTTCAAAGGACGAGAACTTAGACTCAGTTATCTGTTTATTATTTAAGGAACTTCGATATATGGTTCCTGTGTCACCCCTCTACCGTTTAGTCTAGGACTGTATACTTATCAGTGTCCCGAGAATTATCAGTGCTCACTATGAGTGTTTAAGACAAAGCAATTGAATTTCTTGTAGACTCAGGAGCTATCTACACAGTGAGCAAAGAAAGTGAATTTGGTATTGATCCACCTAAGATGAGAGGGTGCTTTGTACAATTAGTGGGTGCATCTGGTGCCTCCACAAAGGAGCATTTTACTGTTCCTCTCACATGCAGAGACAGACAGCTTAACCTCAAACATGCTTTTCTGCTTTCATTAAGTGGGACAAGATTTAGTGGGACAAGATTTAATGTGCTGATTAGGAACTGGCTTATCTTACACGCCCGGGTATTAAAATCGTTAGATGCATTTCGCCAGAGCGTGACACCCTGTGCATGTTACAAAGCCAACTCAAGGGTCTCTTGCATGCCTCCAAAGAGGTGGTGTCTCTCAGTTGTTATTACAAAAGGTGACCAAAGTTCTCTCTCCAGTTGGTACCAATGTAATGCCCACAGACAGTTTACATTGTACTGCGCACGTCGGTTTGAGTGTCCTATTTATACTGGTCTGACCATAAGTGTTTTGTAGCAGTGACCTTAAGTCAACCACAAAGTGCTTACTTCAATATCGAACACGTCCCACATGTTTCACTGACCAAAGGTGTCTTGGACCACTGGTAAGATTTGGGCTCATTTGTAAAGAACTGTTCCTTTGCCACCAATTGGTTCCCCAACTGAGATTTCAGGGCTCAATCAGTAATTGCAAGAATTTATTTTTCCACTGTGCATGTTCAACGTACAGTCAAAATTGTTCTACATTTTAATAAATCTCTGATCTATTTATCATTGACAAAAGCAGAGGGCATCCCAGCCCTAGCCAGTGTTCCATGAACTCTTTGGGCACAGGGAAAACATAGTGTGGGTCTGATTAAAAACTATGAACTGGTTGTTATCACTCCTAAATCTACTCTCAATATCTGCTTACACAGGAAGCGATTGGCGGTATAACACCAGTGTTTAACTCTATATTCATGCTGGAGTTATTGATCTGTGAGTAATTCCCCAGACCGCACACCAATTTTTCCAGTTTGTAAAGCTACTGAAAATGGACAACCTGACAACTGGCGTTTCATTCAGGAAAATCCTGCTTTCATTAAATCCTGCTGTGCAGCCCTGCACACTTAACGTCCTGAATCTGTACACAGTTATGTCTCAGTTACCATCTGATGCGCAATGGTTTTCTGTTGTCGATTTGGCTGACGCTCATTGACATTCATTCCTAACTGTGCCATTCTAGAATGGTCCAGGGTAAGAACCTGTCCTCTGCTGACAAGGTGTTAACCTGAAACTGGCCTTACACTCTACTCCCACTTTGGGACTCCCTGATCCAAATAGGCCTATTGTCCAAACAGTGGATGAATGAAATGGATGCATGACTTCCTGCCTGCTCCAAAAATATGGTGGCAAATTACGCCCTGTTTTTTATTTATTAAAGGTAAACGGACGCTGCATCATTACTGTTCCATCCCAAGTTGATGGTACGTGGTTTTGTTGCCTCCACTCCATGTTCATTTGAATCGGTCTCCTCGTTATACTGTGTCTCTTTGCACCATGTGTTGTTTAATGCCTACAGTCCATGATTTCTTGCACAATCACTGCGATATTAGGAAGATAACAACGGCTGAACCTAGCCAACCCAAACCATAATTTTGATGGTGGTGATGATTTTCCTAATTTATATCCCCGTTATGACTGGGTCCTGAAACCACCTTTCTAGATAGTTTATGTAGTTTCGATGAAGAAACTAAGGTATAAACACTTTACTACTATTAGCGTTGCTTGCTTACATGTTAGGGTTCCATTTGACCCCACAAAAACAGCCTTAGCATTTTTTCTACAGCAATAGGTCATGTTGACTTAGGTCTCAATCATTTGCATCTGTTTCTGATGTATTCGATCCCTGTCTGTATATATTGTGTTTGATTAATTCGTAATCAAAAGTGGTGGGGGGGGTGTAATGAAAAAATACAGCATGACCCCCTCTAGAACATGTTTTTGTGCTTGTGCAGCCAACAACCTTGACTGCAGAGACACTGCCTGTGCCTTCCTCCTCTCTTAGCGTTGTATTTATGCTTGTGTGTTTCACTGCTCTTGGCTTCTCTGAGTGCGGACTGAACATATTAAGAGCTCTCTGAGTTTTATTAAAAGATTCCACAACAATATACAAATGTATATTTGTGTCACGTTTTTCCGTCTCTCGGCAATGAGGGCAGACGCAAAGGCAGACTTCCATTTTTAAATGCTTTTATTTTCAGAAAAACAAACAGGCACAAGGGTCTAAACAAAACTCTAAACTATAACAAAGGAGACTGGAGAACTAACCAAAACAAGTATGACTGGATCACAAAACAAGCCAACATGACGGACTGTGGACCAACAACTAAGGTCCCACACAAAAGAACTTAAATACAAAACCTAGAACACAGTGAACCAATGAAAACTAAACATCACTTTCCCTGAGCACACCGGTCAGCTGAAACATAATACAAACAAACTCAATATCCGGTGTGCTCAGGCATGTCTCAATAACAGTCCCATAATTACAAAACACAAAGAACAGAAAAGGACGGCTTCTAGCGGCCGCCAACCGTCACAATTTGAACATAATGCAGTGATAAAAGGCATAGTAATAGGAATAACTATCCACCATATTTAGTTCTGTAGTGGTGTGGACATAAGACAATAATGCTGGGAGTTTACTGTTATATGACAGCAACTGTAATGAGCTTCATATGTTGGACCAACATATTTGAACCCACAGCACCAGTGTGAGTGTGTTCACCATCAGTCATCCTCTAAATCAGGGTTCTCGAACCTGTCCAGAAAGGGCTGCTGTGGGTGCAGGTTTTCATTCCAACCAAAAAGAAGCAACACCTGAGTAACTGAAAACCAAGACCACGTGATTGCAGAGGTGGAAACAGGTGTGCCTCCTGCTTGGTTGGAACGAAAACCTGCACCCACAGCGGCCCTTTCTGGACAGGTTTGAGACCCTTGCTCTACATCACTTATAAAGTAAATCCAACATAATACTAGTGGCTCAATCACAACATTTTTGGGGGGTTTATGTTAATTAGCTCTGATTATTCCATCCCCAATTCTCTTTGTACTATGATTTTCAAATTTATTAATCTCTAACACCAACCTGCATCCATCAACAGTTCTCCTCACCATTTTTATTTTACAAAAACTCTATTACACCAATCTTGATCTCACTTTTTTTTTGCAGTTGTTAATCAGTGATGACTCAGAAAATGAGGGAAATAAAAACATTGTATTAGTGTTCAGGATATGTTCAGGATAAGGAAAACTATATTTAGAACCTATTTTGTCAGCAAAAGGGAAAAGGAAGGAGAATCATTTAAAATAGAATTACTCACTCATGTATATATTTTATATATAGATTATATATACGTTATAAAGAGACTAACGTCACAAGACCCTAAAACTCATGGTGAGATTAACTTTAGCAGGTAATGTTAATGATGCTTACCAGTCCTCGTGGATAATCACCAAATGGTTCATCACAAAAATCTGACTGTTTAGCAGTATGAATATATAGCAAACCTACATTAATTAAAATTTTTAAAAAATCCATTTATATATACATAAAACAAATTCACTCAAATTTGTAGAGAAAATGGAAGACACATTTCATTCATTTATGTACAATGGGAACTGTGTACAACCTAGAACTGTATAATTTTTTTCACACAATAAATAATTTTAGATAATTTTGTTTACTTTTGTGGATAAAGAAGAACATAAAACTGTGGTATTAGTGTCATTTAGTTTTTCCAGTTATACAGAAACCTTTGAATGACAGACTAACATACGATTGTTCTCCAAAATAGCAGAACATTTAGATCAGTGTTGAACAATTAATTTCTACAGGGGGCCACATGAAAAATCTGAACTGCATTGGAGGGCCGAACCAATGATAACTTGAATTTAATTCTGCTCAGTATTAATTTTCTCCCATTGTACAAAGCAGTAAATTATAAGTTGCTACTAGGCTTGTCAAGACACTGAAATTTCAAACTCAATACTGATACTAAGGATGGTGCTCGATACTATTTTCGATACTACAGGGGGAGAAAGAAAAACACAGGAACTTTTTAATAAATAATTTAAAGTGTGCTCAGGGGCCGTCGCGCTGGTTCTCTGCGGAGGAGAGCTTCGCGACCGGCCTCGTGAGGGTCCCTGTAATATTTCGCGGCGCTAGGTTTCAGTGAACCGGCAGATGCAAAACTGGTATTTAAGTATCGATACCCGTACTAATTGATATCGATTGTTTTGACAACATTGTTCATTTGTGTTTATGACTGACATACCGTAATGATGGGCTGTAAAATGTCCAGGTCTGATATAGATGATGGAATTCTGTACTACAATGCTAATCCAGGTACATCAAGATTATTTGTGTTTACAGATTAGTTTTGGTACTTACATCATGAGATATGTACATGAACAATATAAAGACAGCAGCATCACCCCACAAAATAAACTGAACAGAAACTAGTAACATCTTACACCACTTTGATAACACCACGTTATCTCACTCACTAAACACTGAATCTGACACAATGAGATTAGCTTTAGCTAATATTGCTAATAAGGTTTACCAGTACGTGTGGACAGTCACCAACAGCTCTTTACAAAATCTCACTACAGTGTTGGTGCACCATCACACTGACGAATGTAAGTAGAAAGAGAAAGATCAATTAGTTAAATATGAGCTGAAAGGAGCTTTTAGTGTCATAAAGAAAAACACTTATCTTACTTATCTTTTTTCCAGATTCACTATTCCTCAGAGTGGTGGTATTAGTGTCACTTAGTTATTCCAGTTATACAGAAAAGTTTGCATGACGGACCAATATATGATTGTTCTCCAATGCCACAGTGCTAAAATGTCAACATTTTATTCATTTTACTGCATTTGTAGCCATACAGAAATAAATGTGATACTTCTTCATAAAGATACTCCAAGTAGATCAAGTCAACATTTCTGCATGTTATTCGTGTTCACGTATCAGCTTACGCACATAGAAACAGAAAGATAAATGAGTTAGATAGGTGCCGAGAGAAACTGTCAGTTTTCATTAATATATATAAACACATCATGAACATAAGGCAGATTGTGGTGGAGGTCAATCATTCCGGCACAGTCAAAGCTCTACATAAGAAATGCCATCAATCAAAAGGGTCCTGTAAGTATGAGAGTGAAAAGTGGACAACTTTCACTAAAACACTGTGAGAATAATCCCTGTAAAGTGAGGGAAAAAAACAGCACAGAAACACAAACACAAACAAGTAAGACATGATGTCAAAACGTGAATGCCATCAGTCAAAAGTGTCCTGCATTGTGTGAGAAAAACCACAGCACAGAACCAGACTACACACAAAACAATGTACAGCAGATCATTACCATCCATAAATGTATAGATTAGATTCAAGAGAGTCTTCATTTGACCCTGTATCTCAAAGCACAGACAGCACAGAATAATGAAGACATTTTCATTCCAGTCCACCTACATGCAGATATCAGAATCAATTTCCATTCAACACAGTTATCATGTTCCATTCAACACAGTTATCACTGTTATCATGTTTATCCTGTTGCTGGTGACTCACAGCACTGCTCATTTTCAAATGTTCCCATAACAACTGATTCATCAAGGCCTCTGAAATCATCCAGATGAGCTGGATCAGGTGTGTTGAGAGCAGGAGAAACTCTAAACAATGCAGGACAGGACAGAACTCCAGGAACAGGTTTCAGGACCTCTGCACTACACTCTCCAACAAGAACTGATGGAGATAGAGATGACTTCACAGAGCCATCATGTGGACCAAGAAAATATTACACTTTGGTATCTTATTCTATCAATGGAGTTCGACATAATTACAACATTAATACTTAACACACCTGTTTATTTATATTGCTTTGACTCAAAATGCATTTATGTCAAAATGTTCTTCCTCCCACAATATCACAATTATATTTACATTAGATACAAAGTTTTCTTACTTTATGTCCATGTGAATCGATTAACTAGTTAATCCACTCTGCCAACATGCAGATAAAGGGCAAAAACACTGCATTAGCTGAGAACTTTATATGATTATGATACAACTATTTTAGACAATTTAATTGCATAAGATTTTCAACATTTTCAGTAATTCTTCAGTGTGCTAAAATAAATGTATTAACAAGTGCTACTTACTGTAGAGGTGTTACTGATTTCAGTTAATGTCCCGTGTATTTGTTGTGCTGTGTATTTTATCCAGTGTATTTATTTTAGACTTTATACAGTGATTTTTAAAGTACTGCTGCTGTGTGCTGCACATGGGCTTGGTGAACATTTTGTTTCAATGTATACACATTAGTTTGAAAAATTATAATAAATATCACATGATCAGCATGTAGTAAGATTTATTTAAAAAGGCAATAAGGATGGTAATTATATTTATATCTGCATAAAGCACAAATATCATTATGTTGTGCTTGAATTACTATATGGAGAAAAGTACTGGGATTGCTGACCATTACACCAATAGGGATGATTATGGTGGAGCTCCATAACCCCAACACATTTAAATCTCTACTGGATCTACCAGTGAAAGATCAGGGATTATCCTTTAAAGCTTGAGAGCTTCGGGAGGACTTCCTCCACTCCACAATTGTGAGTTAACACATCCAGAGTAAAACAAACAGTCCAGAATTAGAATAAACACACACACAAAATGTAGACCAGTTTGTTTACACCCAACAATGGTACTAATTAAACTCAAGCTTCATCTCACCTCATGTCTCAAAGCACAGACAGCACAGAGCAATGAGGACTGGATTTTCATTCCAGTCCACCAACATGAGAATTGAAAGAGAAACAAGTGGAATCAGTTTACATGCAACTTTTTTTTTCCACAAATGTAGTGCAGTCTGACACACTGAAGTAGAAGATTTCAGTCTAAACATTCAGTCTAAACATGTGAGACAGAGAGACAGGTGAGACACAAAACCAAATTATAATAAAATATACTTTGTAACAGCCACAAACCAGAACAGACATGTAGACAAACAGCAAATATGCTGCAATCATTGCACTACATTGAGATTTTTTTCACACAATAACTTCAGAAAATGTGTTTACTCAACTTTGTAACATTCATCAGTACTTCTTTGTAGTGTATACTCAGGTAAAGAGGTAAGTAGGTGGGGCAGCTAGTGGCCTGATGGTTAGGGAGTTGGCCCTGCAAGATTTGAATCCCAGGACTGTAAAGGCAGGGGTCTCCAGTTAAAGCAGGGGTCTCCAGTAAAAGGCACTGGGAGAAGTTCCGAGCTCCGAGTATCGTGCTTGTGTTGAACATCAGTGAGTTCCATTAAAATTACAACTGTGACGAGTGTTTGATGTGCAAATGTGTTCATGACAGTTAATGCTGTTGGTCTCCACAGTAACGAGAATGGAGTAATTGAGCTAAAATGCTAATGCTAAAAACAATGTTTATTTTGCATGCACAAATAAAGTAACGATGCAAATAACCTTCAAAGCTTTAAAAGTGTACACTGGATCGTTTTTGTCTCTTGTGAGTTGAGCCATCAGTGCGAACCAAACTCCAGATATAGTCGCCCATCATGGCTTCATCCCATCGTCCTTGGTACCGCTTCTCTATCACCTGGATGTCTTGGTGAAATCTCTCTCCATGTTCTTCACTTACAGCACCAAGATTTGGTCGAAAAAAGTCAAG
>JBBJLS010071263.1:0-11233 GCA_037577275.1 Bryconaethiops microstoma | reverse complement strand
CACACACACACATACACACACACACACACACACACACACACACACACACACACACACACACACACACATACACACACGGAGACACACACTTCAGCATACCCCTTGCAGACTTGGATTCACCTATGTTGCTCTTGAAAGACCACTGAGATATAAATAAATTATGAGGCACATGTGTCCAGATGTGGCTTTAACAGACCTCTCCAGCGCTGCTTTCTGGGATGAACCCAAGCTAACAGTGCCAAGCCACAGAGTACATGAACTGGAAGAACCGCGCAATCAAAAATAAACCTGCTCTGGAAATTAAACAGTTCACACCTAAATCAAAGGCACCAAGCCGTCTGTGGGGGTACAAAGACACACCAACAGCACAGATGGGCAGCGCATGTGCTGTTCTTGCCCCATTAACATTAAAGGACGTCGTCCATTTGGCCTAACACACCTCATTCTCTAAGTTTGTCTAGTGTGAAAATTTGCAGTCAAACATACTGCAAAGACTTGAACTGTTCACATGGTTAAAGTGCCTGAAAGGGAGTGAAAGGGAGCAACTATGTATAGCAGGGGCTGTAGTTTAAAACTGCAGCATTGTAAAGCACAAAATAAAGAATAAATCAACTCAATGTTCATGTTTGAGTGAAACTGAAATTGAAACTGAGACATTGGCTTGGCTGTTGATGCTTAAGAATGTTCATAGTGTGCATCAAATACTGAAATTATACGTATATTCAAGTTGGGCCAGGTTCATTTTTATAAAAACAAAAGTAAAAAGTCAATAAAATGACTTTTCATAGAAATATATAAAATGTATTTATTGCTTTACTTTATCATTGTCGTCAGAGCACCTACAGAGCTAACATGCATCCATGTTTATTTTTTTAAATAATATAATAAAACAGTTCTCACATATCATCCCGTTGTTACTTGCACTGGCATTTAAAAGTCAGGCTATTCTCTCTGTGTGTAGTTTTCTTATGTGGCTCGTTTTTGCTGCTCCTTGTTTGCCCACTCTAGCAGCGAACCGTCAATGCAAATTTAATGAGCTCAATTAGCCAATTAGCTGACTAGAGTCAGTGGTGCCATGCACTCTACACTGACTGCCAGCAATGGGTGATGGTGGCCACTGACACCAACCAACAGTCTGATGGTGTCTGATAGTCTGTAGTTTGCTTGGTGTGTTGATTGGGTAAAACATTTTATGTTCAAAGTTAAATTTAAATTTGGGGTTAAACTATTGATTTTTCACTTTACACTTTTCCATTTGACACCATTCGCTAAAGGTAAGTGGACAAAATTCACTTAACATGTTTTATACAACTGACCACAGATTTTTAGCAACGGGAACAGCTTTACCATTTTATATTGTAGCCTTTGGAAACTAGCCTGTATTATTGTCACTAGGTTTCATCACTAGTGTGTGCAGGATTATGTGTTTGTGTGTGTGTGTGTGTGTGTGTGTGTGTGTGTGTGTGTGTGTGTGTGTGTCTGTCGGTCTATGTAGACAGGTATACCTTAGCCCAGGTGATGTCTGGTTTGGGTGTTCCATGGGCATGACAGGGAAGAGAAATCGGCGTTCCCTCAATGGTACTGAATACTTGTGGTCCATGTTGAATAGTGGGCATCACTAGAGAAGAAAAACACACAAGAATAATAATAATAATAATTATAATAATAATAATAATAATAATAATAATAATTTGACTATAAATTCTATCATAAATTCTATCAATTATAAATCATGGTTGTGTCTCAGTGCTGTTCTAGTGCAGTCATTCACTGAAGAGACTATTTGGGAGAATGCATTTATGTAGTCAGTTTCTAAAATACAGGGCAGCAGTTGACCGGACATAATTTAAGCGGTACCAGTGTGTATGGAACAGTAGTGTTGGTGGTGTTTTCCGTATGTCAGTGTCACTGAGAGTGGTCCACCCAGACATATCCAACCAAGAGCATTCATGTGGTCAGAAACTGGACACTGCCGATGAAAAATTAGACCACTGGTTCCACACCCTTGGTTCTGTACATGTTATACTTTAACATTAACACACCCTGTTTTTGTCAGAAAGGGCCAGATTATTACACACACACACACACACACACACACACACACACACACACAGACACAAAATCTATAGGTAGTAAATGTCAGTACAGGCTTGTTCACATGCTTCTTAAGCGAGGTGTGGTCCACTGGAATGACCTAGTTTCAGGCCTTTAAAATCCACTTTTCACATGCCATGGTCAATATCTGTCTGT
The DNA here is from genome assembly GCA_037577275.1 of Bryconaethiops microstoma. NCBI lineage: Eukaryota > Metazoa > Chordata > Actinopteri > Characiformes > Alestidae > Bryconaethiops > Bryconaethiops microstoma. The sequence continues at coordinate 8,983 of JBBJLS010071263.1, read as the reverse complement.
GAGGGTGGACTGGTACATGGATGATAAAAACTGGTTCCAATAACAGAACTGGGAGCCCATTTTCCTTTCCTTGTATGCTGCTGCTGGACCAGTCTGCTCTACACAGCTGCTTCTGTTTTCTCAAATCAAACATGCGTTAACGATTGATGGATACTCTCCAGGAGAGTGTATGTGTTCATGACTGTGACGGACGTACTCTGCAAGTGTAATAAAGCCCTGTTTTTCATGGCATGGTGCAGAGTAACCAGAAGGCTGTCTAGAATAATTTCAACTTTGAGCATTTTCCATGTCCAGTGATTGTAATATACTACGACACTTCATCACTCATACAGAAAGCGAGAAACTGTTCTATGTCATTGCAGATAAGTGGGTGCTAGATCGTCTTGAATTATTTTTGGATGGTATGTTTGAATACATTTGAATGACCTTTGCTACATACCATTTTTAAATGGGTAAGTTGAGCGGGTAAGTCTAAAATCTGTCTCCAGGACCAATGTTCTTGTCCTCAAATGCCTCTCGTGCTTTTCCCTCGACTACTTATACTCAGCCAGCCCCTTATTAATGAGCTGACTTCATTGCATCAGTTCTTTAGAGCACAGAAAAACCATAATATGCAGAATGGGGTGTTCAAGGTTTTGATTCACCTTTATTACAATGAGGCAGACCATAACGCTTAGCTTAGTGTTAATAGGGACAAAAAAAACAGAAACACACACATGTACAGTACTGTGCAAATTGTTTAAAGCCACTTTTCTCAGAGTGTGATTAAGTCTCTTTCTACCAGCAAAGTAGAGAATAAATGCAAACAAACAAGAAAGCAGTGAAAAGTATCAAGATTTGTTTCTTTTGTAAAAACTGACCGAGTCAAACCGGGTTTCTGATGGTTACTAATACTAATACTGGGCTTCCACAAGGAACACACTGATATACTGTACATAAAATCACTATTTACTGTATAACGTTATGTATTTATTTTTTTAAGTAGTTATTTAGTATATTTATTCATATTAATAAGAAAAAACACTCACTGCTCATCGAAGCAGTGTTTAAGCATTTTTTGCAGGTGCATAAGATTTTTGCACAGAACTGTACAGTAAGTCTCTCTTTGCACATATATGCAGCATAAGTATGGGAGTTACCATCTTACCATATATGTTGACAGTGGTGGTGCGATTGCTGGCTCCTGCTACGTTTTCAGCCACACAAGTGTACTCTCCACCATCTAGTACACTAACTTGCTCGATATGCAGGCTGCCATCCCACCGGATGCTCACATATGGGCCTGATGTAACCTAAGAAACACACGCACACATTCACCCAGGTATGGAGACGCAGTGTATTCTTTGTACTCACGTTCACTTAGAAAATCAAAACATTTAATTGGGGGTGTTTAAACATTTGCACGTGACTGTACATAAGTAGGTGTTTGTGGGTTTTAATCTCACCAGAGTGTTCTCATGGAGCCAGTGTCTTTGAGGCAGTGGGTTTCCAGCCAGGAGTACACATGGCAGAGTGACCTGCTGCTCCTCTATCACACTGACCTCTGCAGGACTCAGTGCGATCACTGGAGAGACTATATGCAGCACCCCCACACACACATACAAGTATAAAGAGAAACACACACAAACACACGAACACACACAAACGCACACAGTTAAAACAACATACATGTGCAAGACAGCTCTTAAAATCCTTTACAATATCTGACCATTTTAAAAGTCAAATAAATCACTCTACTGGCCAGCGGTGCTCTGTCAGATGGCGGAGCCAGAGGAAAAGATAAAGAGTTTCAATGTGGTGTCCAGACACAAACCCACTCTTCACAGACACCACGCCGACAGTACGCTCATATGTTAACAACACACATTTTTTACACCACGGTTACACTCCGCCCCAGAAACATTGTAAAGATGTTACATATTTGAAGAGCAAATTTCCAAAACTCGCTCACAGCACTTTTTTTTTCCTGGAAAATCACGTTTTACTTGTTTTACCTATAGGAAGGCAATTCTTACAGGAAATAATTTTTTTTATTGAAATTTTACACTTACTTGTCATTTTTCAATGCCTTTTTCTAAAGTGCATCTCCTGCACATTTTACTATGGGCAAATTTGTTTAAAAAATATAATGAAAACAATTTTTAAGTAAATCGATATTCAATGTCACATAATTATGTACACGTTTAATATTTATATCCTACTACACGACACAGCATAGAGCCATCTTTGTTTATGATCTACCGCCTGGGAGACCTGGGTAAATAAGTACTACTCACGACTGTGTGTATGGACTGAGTGAGTTTTGGAAATTCACCTAATCTCGTACCGTATATTATGCAAGGACTGAGTGAGTTTTGGTCAGTTATACTATTGAACATAAAAAGGTAATGTAAAAATATGCCAATAGTAGTTTTTTAGTTACCTAAAAAAAACACAAAAAATGGACTGAGTGAGTTTTGGAAGTTTGCTCTTCATTTACTGCACTATGCAAGAACTGTATATGAAACTAAGAGAAATCCATCCATCCATCCACGTTTCCATCGTTTTAACTCCAATCACTCATCCATCAATCAGTCAATCAAATTAAATCATGATGGTGCAATGCTGCAGCTCTCCCAAATGTGAGACCTATCTAGCGGTAATGTTTAGCTGGATACACATTTTGGATTTTGTTTGAATTTAGAATGGGAGCAATGCAGTAACAGAAACACTGATACAGAGTACTGAGTGGACTGACTGAAGCTCTGTTGTTTTGCCTATTAAATTCACATGACTGCCCTTGAGGACATATTAAAAGTGTCAGTAGGCCAGTGGGCTAGAGAAAGGAATTATGGGACTACTGAAGTCTCTTGGGAGTGGAGCATTTCACGACCCTTAGCCTACATTCGCTGTTATTTTTGTTTTTAAAGGACCACACACACATGCACACAAACACACGTGCAGCTGCACTGACAAATGCACAGCCACAGACCCACAAACCTGAACTGAGACATAAGGGTACAAAAATGTACAGATCTTTTGAATTTTCTTATAACATTCCTCATAAAGCATGGGGAGCACTTCTCTGTGTGAGCCAGGCCAGCTGATTAACGCTTGCTTTGAAGTGAGAAGTTCAGCAGGCCTGTAGGGAGTTGAGAGTTCACCCAGAAGAGTTCCAGAAAGATCCAAAAAGGCTGGACTAAGAACCGTGGCCTGTGTCTCCAGCCCTTTGATCACACATAAATACATTAGATTGCCCACGTTCTATCCATTCTTTGAGGATTCAGAGTCAAACCATCTGAACTTACAAAGAAGTCCAAATGTAAATACAGGCCTTCTCTAAGTCACCCTTATTTACACACAGGGCCTTAAATGAAAAGCATTATTGTAACCAAAGTTTTTTCATGCAAACGCACACACGCAACTCGTAACTACACACTTACGAACGCCATTTTACATAATCTCATTAAACTCAATTTGTGTAAAATGCATAAAAACCACTTCAGCTGATTCAGAATGCAGCTGCGTGGTTAGTCTTCAATGTCCCAAAGTTCACACACACCACACCTTTACTAAGGAACCTTCACTGGCACCTTTACTAAGGAGCCTCCGCTGCTCAGAAGAAGAGGAAGGCATGCGTCAAGACTCTTCTCAGTCTTGGCCCCCAGTGGTGGAACGAACTCCCTCTTCTGATCAGATCTGCGGAGTCCCTCACTGTCATCAAGCGTTGCCTGAAGACCCACCTCTTCAAGGAGCACCTTGGTGACTAACCATGCCTCTCGTTTCTGCTTGCTTATTTCTCAAAAATTTAAAAAAAAAATCCCCGTCCCTTCCTTGCTTTTGTCTTACCATCTGACTTTTCTTTGACAGGTGTTGTTTAGGTGTACTTATCCTGCAGTAACTTGGTTGAATAGTGGACGTTGATTTAAGTTTAGCTTTACAGGTTTGAGGAACAGATGTGGACTATTGAGCACTGATGTGCGTCGCTCTGGATAAGAGCGTCAGCTGAATGCAGCTAAACGTAAATGTAAGTTCACCAAGTGGACCAACTTCCCTGCAAATCGTTCTCTTCATGGTTCTGTCAATCAGTTATCAGAACACACTGTCACTTTTCTATAGCTGCCGGCCTTCACATTGTGTGAAAACGTCTTAATGAAAAGACCAATAGAAATTCCTCGAAAATTAACTTATATTATTCTTATGCTTAAAACATTTTTTTCCTGCCAAGTTACCATTTTGGTGATCAAAAAGAAAGATATAGAGAAGTATATACCTGGGGGACCTGTAAAAGTGAAATCCGCCCCAATACAGTAGAGTATATCATTTCATACTCCTTTATAAAACCAAAGACAAATTTACAAAACAGCATTTATGTCAGTTTTGGAGCTCAAAAACTAAAATGGACTGGGTCAAAGTGTAAAAGCAAACATCTACTTCAATGTATGGAGGCTTACAATAAAAGATATAAATGGTCCATAAATATTTCTGTGTTGTTTTTCCTCAACTGTGCACACCTCAGCTGTCCAAATTATAAATAATGCTGGCTAGGTTTACATGAACACAGTCTTGCTATTGTTTTGAATTTCAAGTGGGCAGTAACGTTTGATTAGGTAGGATGTTGCCTGCACTGGTAACATCTGTAGACTATAATCTGATATTATGACACTGAGGGACAGTGCGATCGTAAAATGTATACTAGAAAAAAACCTATCCACTTTTTCACAGAACTACCTGAAATGTATTTCTGCTTATGCTGCTAAACTTAACAGAACACACAAGAAAATCAGACAGAAGCAAAAAGAAGGAAATAAAACTAAATAAAGCTGAGAAACGGGCAACAGCTAGAAGAACTAGGGAAGCCACAATTCTCAATGAATTTGACAGTTTAGTTTAGCAGTCTGGAGAGATTTTTCCATACTACAGACCGCCACATTGATCCAAAACCTACAATTACTTTCTAAATACCTTTCATATTACTGGTGAATGAATGAAAGGAATATAAATTATACTTGCAAAGGAGATGTTATCTTAGGATGTCAGGGTGATATAATAAAGTCTCTGTCTTCAAGTAGCAATGTGGTTCTAATAAAAACACTTCTAAAAGAAGCTTTTTAAAGAGAAATGAGTGTGAAATAAGTCAATATTACCACTCACTTGCACAGTGAAACTGTTGACTTATGATAGCTTTAAAAAGCCTTGGAGAGGACTGTTCCGAATGTTTTGAAAATTACTGCTTTTTCCACAGACAGATTTAACTTATTTCAAGCCTAGACAACAGTAATTCATAGTTAATAGGGATTCTGTGTGAAAAATATTTTTCATCATTGGTAACGGAGACACTGAGACTTCTTACCCAGTCCTGTGACCGTGACTGTGGCCTTTGCCTGGATTTTGCCAAACTGGTTTTGAGCTTCACATAAATAGGTGGTACCGTCTTCCACCCAGAGGTCTGCAAGAAAAAGAACACGAGCAGAATTGCTGCATTTTTACTTGATAAAGGATTGCCAGACAAGCACTTTGAGGTCATGAGCCAAAACCAAAATAAATGTTCAGCTTTGTGCTAGACCGAGTCTGAAGTTGAAGAAAATCAGAAAATATATTCACTGGTGATCTGCAGTTCTCCATTCCTCTTCTGAGTGACCGCGCTGTAGCCATGACGACGGGAAAATAGAGCGGAGTTGTCCTCTCGTCTCCAGGTGAGGCGCGGCTCAGGATGTCCTTGGGCGTGGCATGGCAGAGTGACGTTGGAGCCGATGTCTGCTGCCACATCAGATGGCTGCCTTGTAAACTTGGGGGCGGCTAGAGAGTGGGGAGACAGCTAAGATATTTTAAAGATTTAAAAACACAGCCATGAACAGTCAAGCAAAACTGATCCCTGAGTAACTGCTTGAAAATGGCATTTGGATTATGGGTGTAAGACTGCAACGTATTTAATAACAACTGATGAATTTGTTGAAAGATCTAGCCAGACTCTAATATCCTGTTCAAAGGGGTTCCTTTCATAAATATCTTCCTATTTTTGGAATATTTTTTAATTTAGGAATGCAGAAGGCAGTTGCCTGAGTGATTAAACAAGACACTGTATTTGTTATGAGTTAACATGACATAGCTCATGGAAGTGTGTGCTTACAGCCCACGTCCAGCGTGACCTTCCCTTGTGCTGTGCCTGCCAGGTTCACTGCCACACAGATATAGTCTCCGGCATCTGCATCCTCAGTCTGTCGAATACTCAAAGTACCTCGTTCTGGATCTGTACTCACGAACAATGATGACTTCACCTGCTGGTCACCTGCAGGTCAAGCATGTGTGTTAGTAGATACTGTTTGTCATGACTAAATCATCAAATCAGGGACTTGTCAGGGTCCGTTTAATACCGCCAATTTGCTCAGTATACTTACTATCCATTTCATTAGGAACTCATGCTTCCACTCACTGGCCATATTATGAGGTTTCTATCCACAGTAATGCCTTTAACCAGATATTATTAAGTGGTACAACACTCACAAATATCCCACTAAGAATGGGGCCGTGGTCAGAAACTGGCCATTGATGAAGTGTTAGAAAATAGCTAATATAGTGTAACCATATACCAGAAAGTAGGAGCTACAGCAGGCGGACGGTAAGTTTGAATGGTAGTAGACTTTCCTCTATGAATGCATGGTGAGGAGGGGTTGAATTACCTTTGTACCAAAGAACCTCTGGCTGTGGAATTCCAGTTACAGAACACTCCAGGATGACAGTCTGCCCTAGGCCTATCAGCACCCTGTTCTGGGGGACAGTCACCTGAGGAGACTCTTAGAGTTCAGAAAGAAGATTAGATTAGATATAGGTGGTGTTCTTCTCAATGAAAACAACTGATGGGCACATAATCCATACATCACAGTCTGAATCAATTCCATTCCATTTCGCCCTGAAATGAAGCAAATGTATCTACTCTCCCTTCCACAATAATTATGATAAACTGAATTATGTCCATTCTACAAAAAATTGATTGTTTTAAATGTAAAAACAACCTTTTAAAAAGTATCATTTTATACCATTTCTCAGTGTACTGACCGATGTAGCTGAGAAGAGCAGTTTGGGTGTCTGTTCCTGCTATGTTGCTGGCCAGGCAGCCGTATGCCCCTGCGTCTTTCCGCACCGCGTTCCTGATGACCAGCGCACCATCTGTAGACATCCTGTGCCTGGAATGCAAGAGAACACTGAGGTACGATGTCTTCGAGCATCACCTGCTAGAGCCCACAGAAAGGTCACTGCTACTGCATAACTTAACAAGTTAATTACCTGCTGGACCCCATGATGAACATGTCATTGTGGGTCCACACCACTGTTGGTGTGGGGTAGCCTTTAGCCGAGCACCTGATCCACACCTCTTCCCCTGTACTGAAGGTCTGGTTCTGTGGGTTCACGGACACCAACGGTGGGGCTGAGGGTAGAAAAACATTCAGAATTACTGCAATGACACATTTCTTTATGTCTTTTGTTACATCATGACCTATAACTCACCATCATATTTATGATTCATGGGGAGAAAATTGACTTATCTGCAGCCATTCATTAGAATATCCGATACAAATATATACAGTGTAGACAAAATGTTTTTTTCAACACATTAAAACTTCAGTGAGGTTAAAATCAGAATTAGGGAGATGGACATGGAGCTTATTACAAAGTTATCAGGCTTTTCCAAAACTCAGCATGAGAGACTAGACAATGCGTCAAACACACAGTTCAAAATCTTTGGTCAATTTACATTGATTTTCTAAGCAATCCTATACAGAGAACTCACTATTGCACATTTCAATATAACAGTGTTTTTGCTAAATTCAACATATTGGAAACACGTTAAGCATAAAATATAGCATGTGCAAAAGTTATGGCACATTTTATATTTTATGTTTTCCCCCAATATATTAAACAAAAGAAATTATTCACTTAAATTTACTATAGAGAAATTTTGATTGTTTCCTAAAGGGGATGTAGACTTAATTTCATTTAGAAAATCAACAAAGTTTGTGATATCATTTGGGGTGTTCAAACTGAGGATGGCCTTTCCATAGCCATTTTCACATAACGTACATTTAAAAGGAATTAAGGTAAGTAAAGACAGGGGATATGTAAAACCCCAGAATCTATCTATTCGCCTGCTGAACAGTCGTGTTTTGTTTGACTGGATGCGGCCCAACAGTCATGTTTAGGCTGTTGAGAGGCTGTCCTGTGCCTGGCTGTAAAGCTGTAATTATCCCAGTTCTTAGTCACTAAAGCACACTCTAATAGACTTGGCTTGCCTCAGGCAGACATTTAATAGCTCAGCCGGCCTCCACCACTAGCTCACCTCCTTAAAAAGCCTCAGGATGCACATTCTAACACCTTCAATGTCTCCTTCAGACCTGACGTTGCTACACATACTCTTACTTAATTCTTAAATAACAGCTGACGTTTCAAATAGCTTTTTCATTACACTGCTGAGGTATTTTGATAACAACGCATTGATAGGCTTAAATAGTTTTCTAAATTCTCCACCCAAGACCATTTCTCAATTCTTTCCTGCCTGAGTGCATAGTATAAGCTACAGAGATGCCAGTACTGATTCATTTTAAGAATCAGAATGGTATTAGATGATGAACTGGTTTTACTGGCCAGGTATTCACTTACGAGAAACCTGTATTGGCAGAAGCTCACACGGAGACATACATTATAACAGGTAAATAAACAGAGCACGCAATAAGTGTGCTCACAACACAGGCAAAAGTTAAGAATTGTGTGTGGGGAGGGTGAGGGTGTGGTGGCTAGTCATGAAGTGTAAAAAAATTCTGTGCTGGGTAATCTGTCCTGTACAGGCCTCACTATGTCGACAGTCCCACTTCAAAGAGGTCATAATGACTAGGACATCACAGGAGTCCCAGCAGGTGGTGATTACACACACTACATTCACACACACACACACACACACACACACACACACACACACACACACACACACACACACACACACACACACACA
>JBBJLS010071262.1:0-11234 GCA_037577275.1 Bryconaethiops microstoma | reverse complement strand
TTGGGCTAATATGGTCGAATTTCCTGGTTCTAGTGAGGACTCTGGCTGCCGCATTCTGGACGAGTTGAAGCTTGTTTGAAGTACAAATTCCACGGTAGTAAAAAATGTATCTGCTTACCATAATGAGTTATATCTATTCTATCTATTAACTGGGTAAATGTAAAGTCTAAACTCCAAAGGGTTGTGTTATTTAGGATAAAATAAATAACCAGGATCATAAATAACCAGATGTATTAAGCTATACTGGATCGATGGGGTGTACAACCCCTAGGATAAGGAGCGGGGCAATCTAGCTGAGCTTGACATCTTGTGTCTGGTCCCAACTATTCTCCTAGCAGCTTACGGTTTCGATCTTATGCTTTGCCTCTGACAGCTTACGAGAAAAGAAAACAGAGGGATATACTTTCCCAGGAGTTTCATGTCACTGTGATAACACCGTTCCCAGATTTATTTTGGGAGATTCATTTATTTCCACCTCCACAATGAAAGGTTTAGTAGGATCAGGCATTTTCAAAATGGGGGCACTAGTAAGCAATGGACTTCAATTTCATAAATGCTTCCCTAGCCCAGGAGTCATATGTAACTTCTTAGGTTTACACATTAATCAGTCTATAAGTGGCCCTGCAACAGAACTTAACCCTGGATAAACCTATGATAAAAGTTTTATAAAATGTGACCATCTTGCAATGGAATTCATGTTTCTCAGCCTTCACATACAATACGTGTTTGTGCAGACAAGCAAGCACTATTCTTACATGTTCTAGTACAAGAACAAATAAATGAAAATTTTATCCAAGTAAACCATAACATATCGGTTAAAAGGTCTCTAAAGACATCATTCATGAATGCATGGAAGAAAGAAGGAGCCTTTACGATCCCATATGGCATTGCAAGGTATTCATAATGACCAGAGGTGTTGCTAATACATCTTCCATTCATGGCTTGCTCGGATAAGTTTATGCATTCCATAAGTCAAGCTTGGTAAAAATTCTTGACTCACAGAGTATCTCTATGGCTGACGGGATAAGAGGACGAGGATTGGGATACCTCATCACGACCACATTGGGCCACATGAGCCACTGCTAGTTGATGCAGGGTCGGAGTACACTATCCTTCTCTTTAACAAAAAAAAGCTGGCGCTGAAGGGTGAAGTGGACTGACAAATAAATCCCTGCTTAAGTGCCTCAGCCACATATTATTCCTTTGTGTTTCAGCCTGGGTCAATAGGTATACACATGACCAAGGGAGTGTAGGGCCTGAAAGGAGGTCAATTGCACAATCCCATGGCCGGTAATGGGGGGAAGTCTGATCGCTTCAGCAGCACTAAATACTTCAGTTAGTGAAGTAGTTATAATGAAACAGACATAACAAACAGATTATAAGGAACTAAATGGGAGTTGGATACTATTTTTGTAAAAACACTTTGTCTGAGAGTCCATTGACATAGGAAATCATTACTTTCTCCTTTTTGTTTTCAGAAGTCCCCAACTGCATTAGTTCAGCACAGGTCTCACCTATGGTAGCAGAAGCTGCAGAAGGATTGGTCAAAGAAGGATGGCCAACTGGTGTTCACATAATGTGCCAACATGCTTTCCTTTGAAATGTTGGTCTATCTTTGTTGTTAAGTTGATGACATCATCCACTATCTGCTACAAGGACCCTAATGTTTCCTTGGTGAAGTCAGGGAAGGTGATTTTTGCTCGACTGTCCCTGATCCAGATGGTCAAACACCATCTTTAGTGGATAAATAAAGGTGGACAACTTAGATATTATAGAGCCCACACCCCTTCAGACAGCAGCAGCCCAGTCTTAAGTCTTAAGAATGGCTGAATAACAATGGAAATCTCACCTGACAGCATAAAGTTTTGACATCACATATCACTCTGGAAAAGAAGCGTTATGTGGTTGGAAAAGGTGATGGGAACCAGAGTCAGTGAAGAGGGTGTAGGAGAGGGGGTGGCAGTGAGCATAGGTAGAGAACCAGTTCAGAGACTGTGTAAGTTGGTCAAGCCATTGGTGTTGGTCACGGAGCTGGGGGTGCAGCTCAGGGGCAGCATCTGCTGGGAAAGACATTCCTGCTACGTCCATGTAATCGTTCCTGTCATCTGTCATATCTGCACATGGGACAGGTGTGGGAAACATTGAGATGCAGATGCAGGAATTCAGTGGCAGATAGATCCTGTGTAATCCATATGGTTTGGTCCCAAAAACAAATCAGCATAAATACAAAAACTGTCTTTGTGAAGCACACACATAAACTCAAGCACAGGCTCAGTGCAGTGTAAACAGCCTGGCAGCTGAAAAAACCATGTCACTGGTAAAGAAAGTCAAACTCTGCTTCAAATGGGATCAGTCTTTCACAAATGAAATCACCAAGCTTGGTTGTAGCAGAGAGTCAGAGTTCTGTGAAAACACAGCTTAGAATGACGGTGACCAGCCAATGACTTAGGGGTTGGCTAGCTATAAATAGGGAAAGCAGAGATAGGTATCAGGTTAGTGGTGTAACTAAACTAATTTAACAAAACAAAGCAACAAAAAATATAAACTAACCAAGACGACAGGGTAAACTGAACACATAACTCAAAGGGCAGCTGGTGGCCTAGTGGTTAGGGCATTGCCCATGCGCTCAGAAAGTTGTAGATTCAAATCCTCAGGACTGCTAGTGACCCTTCAGCAAGGTACTGTCCCCACAGACTAAGATTAAAAACAGGGAAAGGGTAAAAGACAAGCTCGCAATTTATTACAGTGCCATCCACAAAAAATGTAATTCCTGATTATAATGGTTGTAACACTATGTTTTTCCTTATTGCTTATCATTTTGATCTTATATAAAAATATATAAATATGATGAAATATATAGATATTTACAAGATACATGGCCAAATTCCCTTTTGATGAAGTAAATACTGGGACTTGGGAAAGGATCTGAGACCATTCCTCCATACAGACTCTCTATATATCTTTCCAATTCCTTGCTTCTTCAGCTCATTTCACAGGCTTTCTATGGGCTTTAGGTCAGGGGACAGGGAGAGTCATGGTAAAACCTTGATTCTGTGGCTATTAACTTCTTTTTGTACTGATTTTGAGAAGTACTTTGGCTGCTGGAAAATCCAGTCACGGCCCAGTTTAAGCTTCTTGGTTGAGGCAGTCAAGGTTTCGTTTAATGTCTGCTTGTACTTAATGAAGTCCATGATATCCTGTTTATTAATACGTTTCCAGTCTTTCAAAAAATAGCCCACAACCTTACCGATTCCCCACGGTAATTTACAGCCAGCATGAAGTACTTTCTACATAGGACGTCTTTGCGTCCATGCCAAAATCACCTTTGCTGTTTGTTGCCAAAAAGATCTATTTAGGTCTCATTTGACCATAGGACAAAGTTCTACCGAAAGGTCCAGTAGTAACTGGCAAACTGAAAACAGTTGGCCCTTGCAGAGGACAAGGGACAGGAGAGGCTTTCTTCTAATAATTCTTTGTGCATCGGATCATAGTTTAGGTTATGTTCAGGTTGAACTAATGTCTTAGATTCACCAACTGAGATCTAAGGTTTAAGATTCTTTAGCCAGCTGAACAATCCTTCTAAGTGTGCATGGGATCAGTATAGTCATCTTCCAGGCAGATTCTTAACATCTTCAGCTGCTTTAAACTTCTTAATATTGCCATGATACCATAAATGGTCAGTTTCAACTGTTTAGTAGTTATTTTTATCCATTTCCTGATTTATGCAGATCAACATTTTCTCTTACACCCTTGCAGTATTCTCTGGTCTTTCACATGGAGATGGACGATTTAGGGAAATTCGGCCATGTGTCAGAGAAAGTCAAGGCTGACCATTAAAGGTTTTTTCTTCAAATTAAAAGTTTGATTGAATGGAATACCAGAAGGATACACAATAGAGAATTTCTTTTACCCAGAGTGCTGTATTTTTTATAAGTTCCATGATCCTGCCCTTGCAGCCACTTACTCAGTGTTCTGGAACCTCATGATTTACAAATTAACACAGGGCATGCTCTATATTTTTCACAGAAGGCATGAATGACCTGGGTTCTATTAGCAGTGCTACCATGTAATGCTCTTATAAAACTGTGTTGATTAAGCCAAAAACTAATAAAAACATTCCTTGACCTCATGTCAAAATCTATATCAGAGATGGCGAGCAATAACATTAGTGTTACTATGTACAGTAGGGAAGCCAGTATTTTGTTTCCTCAGTGGAATTAAGATGATACTATTTTCTATTTTATGAGGCCCATTGATCTTAGTCAACACATAACCATTTTAGTTCAATAAATAAGGCATAAAAAGGGCTGGCTCAATTTTGACCTGGTGTCAAATTGGTGCTCAAATATATTCCAAGTCATCTGGAAACAGGAGCTAAAGGATTATTCATATTTCATGAAATAACCAGGCAGGCATGTTGTAGAGGATAGGAGGCATCTTGAAGAAGAAGTAGAGAGAGTGTTTATTAAAACAACACCCCAGGCCCATCACTAAATCACAAAAAAACTTTGACAGATATTAACCTCACCTGACATCTCTTACAGCACACAATAATATCACTCTGGTATCATGTCCAGTGCTTAGGGTTTATGAAAATCTTCCAGTAGTAGATCAGCGGAATTTCCCCTTTATTTCCTTGTTTTGATGAATGGATATAAAACATCGCTCTTCTGCTCAGAAAGCAAGCAAAATGCTGTGCCAATAAACTGATCAGATTACAAAAAAACATTTTATTGGACTTTGTTCAGTTCCCTCTAAACACACAGTACCACCCACACTGGCACGCTGAAGGCTAGCATGTGCTTCCTCTGAGTCATATGAAGTGCTACAACATCTTTTCAAACTGCTAATGCAATGTCATTAGACAGCTTACCATGCTTAGAGGAAAACACTAACCAACAATTCTGGCTAGTATGAAGCTGCGTGATGGAGGTAAGAGGGAGGATCATCGCACCTGCTTAAAGAGAGCAAGGCCAAATATACTCTCTTGTGTTTCTACTGCATGGTACTGTCTCCACTGGACTCCACTGCCTTTTTTTTCCTGGGACCTTATTTGTTTCCATTGCACTTAGTACCCCCTCGATGTAGCTGATGGCTCTTCAAGAAAATCTACAGCACAACAAGCACAGTGTAATAGTCTTCATATTCCTGTTTTGGTAGCTGCTCAGCTCGCTTGGAAAGACAGAAGAGTAGGTACTGGTATCAGGTACTAGATTTGCCTAAAAGAGAACTGGAAAACTCCAGTAGAGCCTGCCATTCCATGGATCCACAGGTGATCAAACTTGAGATCTCCTGATTACAAGGCCAAAGCTTAGACAATGTCCTCTGTATATGTGAGATAATCCCTTTAATCTAATCAAAGCTGTGTTCAATTCTGAAAGTAAATGAAATATTGTGCAGTCATTATAATATGCAGGAGCATTTTGCAGAGGTGAAAGACCCCACCTCTGGTGTTGATATTTTCCAGTCTGTATGACTGCTGATTATTTTAATTGCAACCTTTTTTTTTTTTTTTAACTACTCAGCCTGCCTAGTCATGCCTAATGAAGGCATTTCCCATCATCTCCCTCCTGTGCTATCTTATCTCATTGCATTCATGCAATAGGTGATTACAGACAGCAGATTCCATTTACATAACTAATTCAGAGACCAATAGCAAACCATTCACTGTCTCTGTTTAACAAATGTAGTCTTGTAAATAATCATTACATCAAACAAAATTACCAACACCCCCAAGAAATTCATGTATGCCCCAGCTATGTATATCCACATTTGTGGAGGACAGTGTATCCCCAATACAGTCTCCAGTTAAATGTCCTCATGCAAACTCAATCAGCAGCTCAATTATGAGACACACAGAAGTGTGAGTTCGCATACCTCCTTCTTGCTTTTTTTAACGTAATTGCATCTCAGACTATCCTCTAGGAGGATCCATTAATCATAGTGAGTGATTCTGCTGCGTGAATCTCAACTTTCCTCGCTGTTGCCAAGGCATGATTAGTGGCTAACCTGCAGGCATGTGTTGGCTACCTGCCAACCCTTTCTATAAGAATGACCTGTCAATCAGCATGAAGCAAAGATAAATTTAGCCAAAATAACAATTGCCAAACTTTAGCAGGGATTTATTCAAGCAAAGACTGAATCAGAACCATTTGGGCGAGTGCTCAGCCCAAGACAGAATGTACATTTAAAAACACTATGTGTCCAAATTTGTCCAGATACCCATTTTAATTAGTGCATTTAATTGCTTTAAGGTGCACCTATGGCTGACACTAGGGGTCAGTTACACACTCAGATTGTAAAATTTCCATAGAAAAGCACTGCCAAAGGAATGGGATAGGGCAAGCACAAATAAGACAAACCTAATGTCAAGTGTATGCCAAGATATAGAGGTATGAAGCCTCCAGCACTGAACTGTGGAGCAGTGGAATCTCAGGAGTGGTAATTCCATCCAATACCTTTAGCGTGAGCTTGAGTGATGTTTGTGATGTAGAAAAATCATCCAGCAACAGGAGCTGACTTAAGCAATGCTGTTGTGTCACCCCTGATTTAAGAAAAAATGGGTGAGCAGGTGTCTACAGATTTATGTACACATTGTACATAATTGTACATTCTAAAACTGGCTTTGCAGACAATATCATCCAAACCAACACATTTAGACAAGCAATTATTAAACCTTAAAGGAGCTTTGTTGAAATGTTGGATGTTGAATTGATTATACCAAGTTAGAGTATAAAATATCCAAAATTATATAATTGCTCTATTCTGCTGCCTTTACAAGATTGTTTTTGCATCTTGTTACAGTGTGCCAATAGAGTACAAGATGCTTTTACATCACTTACAATATTTTCATAAAACAGAGCGTCCCCATTGGTGAGCAGTGATGGTGGAATATGCTGCTGCTGAGAGCCATGTGGTCAGTGCAGATCTACTGAGCCTTAAGGTGCAAGGCCCAAGCCAAGGAAGATGAAAACACATGACAGGACTGGGTCCACCTCCAGGCAGCGTGTGCTTGACAGATTACAGTCAGCCGGCCGGCCGGCTCCCTTTAGCAAGCCAGCCAGTCATCCTCAAAATGCATCCCGTGCCACCACCACTACCCAGTGAACAATGTATTTTCACGATTGACTGTCTGTTCTGCTGAGAGAAAAGTATGTCTGCTGTTTTTGGCAGCTAACAGATATTTAGCTTTTGGTTGTGAATGCAGCAAAAGTCAGATAAACAATGTTTTTGTGCCCATTTTGAATCTTTGCAAGAATGACTGAACCGAGAAAGTAGAAGTGAGATGGGGCCTTCTTACCATGTCATCTCTCTGAAGGCAAAGGCTTCATAGCATATTCACCGTTTCTGGCAGTGCTGGCTAGCAAAGTCATGTTATTTTGTTGTAAACTGGGAGCATGCCAGACTAGTTGAGTCTGGAAATCCACCCCGCTGGAAATCCAGAAAAGTCTGACAGAGGAGCCTAACTGTGATCTGCCAGAGATGCTCTGATATTGGACGTCTGCTCCTCTCTTCTTCTTTTTTCCTGTAAAGCTGAGATTAATAGGCAGACTATGGCAGGCAAACACATAAGGTCTGTTAAAGAGATGTGAAACATTTGCAGTGACAGAATTTCTCCTCCAAGCTTGACGGCTTCTCTTTCTTGGTAAAACAACAGATGCCTGGATGAGAACTACGTTCCAGGTAAGACTGGGTGCAGGACGGCCCCATTCTTCATGTATAACCACAAAGATAAATGACTGTTATTCTGAACAGTTACACTGATTTCTTCATGCTTTGCATCCACCTAACCTTTGGCTAATGAAAACATGGATTTATGGCCCAATGTTCATAGCTTCAGATGAAAGGTTCTCTTCCACAGAGCTAAGCAGAACCTTTCATCTGAAGCTATGCATTAACGAGTGACATAAGAGCACTTATGTAATGGAGAATATAAAAAAATAAATGACATTTATTTAAATGACATACAGCCATATCATACAATATTTTGTTATATAGCTGAAATCATCACAAATTGAATTTTGGAGGGAAAAGAGAATAATCTGATTCAATCCTGTAACGAATCTACCCTTGATTGACTATTTTTAGATGTTGTTCTTCAACAGAGTTCTGTCGTAAAAATTACAATGCCTATCCTTTGTTACTTTGAAATAGTTTTCAAAACTGTTTTTTCTAACACTGTATATTTTGTTACTAAAATACCAATTTTGATGTATATAGGAAGCTCTCCCTGGCGATGTGTATAGGGTACTTTTTTGGTGTGTCAAATCACAGGGAACTTTGGGTACAAGAAATGGTCTCCATTAAACATGACCTATATTAAAAACATTTGTTTAGCATCCGGAAGTCAATTTGGCTCATGTTCCGTAGCAAGTAATATTGTCACCTTCTGAAATCAACCACAATCTACCAGCTCGACTAGGGACTTTAATTACAATTCAAGCTGGGCAGTAATTTAGAGCCAGATCTTTTTCACCAACTTCTTATTATTATTCACCATTTGCAGCACCAAAAACTTGACAGAGCAACTGGCTTGGCAAAACCAGGCTCATCTTCAGCCGAGCACCAATTGTATTGTTGATTTGTTTCATTTGTCTGTCAGTTTCAAGCACAGTCTATCTACTGCAAAGACACTCACTAGCTCAATTCCAGGGTTTTGAGGACTCCCCCCCACTCACCCATCCAGTTCACTGGTTTTGGGGGCTCCTGGTAGGGAAATCGAAAATGAAACATTGCAGGCTTTACTCAAAAAAACATCTGGGTCTCAGATACATTGAGAAGCAGATGTGATTATAAATGCCACACCAATCAACAGTAACACTTCTTACTTGCAGGTAAGGTAATTAGGAAAAAATAGGATCATGCAGTCGATCAGAAAGCAACAAAAGAACTACTCTAAGAAACAATGGGATAAGAGGCACCATAAGAGCAGCCTTTCTTCTAGGGTCACACTTAATTCTTGCTCTGTTAGTATGTTCTATTATTCAATAGCTGGCAGGCTATGGGCACATATGCACCCTGTTAAGAGGCGCGAAAATGAAGGATGATTCCTTGATATATGCTAAAGACGTTTCCTTATCATCTGTTGCACAAACAGTGTGTAGACAAATTGCATAAGAGCTTCCTATGAAGAAATCTTCGCACATAAATGAACCCCCACAAACTGACAGATAGAATTAATATGTCATGGACATATAGCCAATGTATTCATCCTTCACCATTCATAGCTCACTAACAGCCCCCCCCCCCCACCACCAACAGGCTACGTGAACATACTGTGGATGAGTCAAGGGCATGCAGTTTTTTAGCCACTGTGAGGCAGATGGCTTTCTTTCTGACAAGTAATTCAAACTTGTACAGCTCCAGCTACTGTGTAACTACTGCACAGCCACGAGTTACTACACCAAGAGCACAGTGTAGAAATGTGGGTCAGAGGAGAAGCCCCCCTCCTATGTCAAGGAAGCCTGGCAGCAATATATCCTTCAAGCACATGTGGTACAGTAGTACTTAGACATTTTTTCTTCCCCAGCCTTTCCAGAAGAAGCAACAGTAGATGTTGAAATGTTCATTTTGCAAATAGGCAGCCTCTGACACTATGAAACACAATGTACTTAAAATGTTATTAACCCTCCCTTAATTTACCCCAGAAAACCAACCCCCTTAATTCTAATTGAGTGGCCATTCATTTTTAACCGATTCTTTAATTTTACCTTAAAAGTGTATTTAAGGCATAAGTGTGAAACCTTAATCTTAAACACAAGGCATTCATCCAGGAGGTTCTATTATTTAAGGGGCAAATTTTAAAAAGTAACAGGAAAATTCAGTAGTTTTACCCCTAATCTGTCCATTTTTCCTCTTAATTTTCCTTACTTTCCTAGAAATTAAGGTCAAAATTAAGGTAATTTTAAGAGGTGAAATGAAGGGGTTTGTATTCGTAGTGTGAGGTAAATTCTTGCTAATATTGATGGCCAACTGCTTGTAGATAATTCTACAGTGAAGTTTGAAGAAAGGGTAAAAATTTGGCTTTTTTTCTTGCAGAAAACAAACACTAAATATGAGATATATTACGCTGTAAAACACTGGAATGCCGAAAGGAGTCACTCAAGAGAGGTGGTCCTTCGCTCTTCTCGAAATTATAAGGCCATTATTGTGACATGGTTATAGTATGCTATGGCTGTGAACAAAAGGTTAAAAAGGTCTTTATAATGCATGATCTTGGGCCCCATTCCAATGAACACCTTAATATTGGCTTTATCTTTCATTTATTTTCAACATTAGTCTACAATATAGGTACAATATAACTTGTATGTACATTATAATGTATTGTATTGTCTTGTACACTGTGTTGTATACTATATCAGAAAACAGAGAGCCTACAATAAATCCTATATTTACACTCTCTATGGTGTATGCTATATTAATAAACTCAGCAAACTAACAAATAAAAATCCCATTGCTACCAATGGGATTATAAAAAAAATTATGGTGCAGTGTGGAATAGGGTGCAAAGTCAAGCAGAAACTCATAAATATAATAAAAACCGGTGTTTTCAAGTCTGATGTATTAAGTAGCGTTTCTGAGTGGGTTAGGTGAATAAAGCCCTCGCAACCTCAGGGTCGATTCCAGGGGGTTTAACCCCCGCCCCTTCTAAGAAGTGGGGGGGGGGGGGGGAAGCGAGTTCTGCCGTCAACCAGCACCAATCTCTGCGTGAATGGAAGAGGGGGCGGGAAGGTTAGTTTGTTGAAGAGGCAGGATCCACTAGGTTCGTGGCTCTCCTTGCTTTACCCAGTCCGCCGCGCTGCGCCGTCTCCAGCTGAAGACTTCCACACAGCCCGAGCGGACGAAAAGAAAGGATCGCCCGAGAGGAAGAAAAGAAACGTGGTGGTGAAGAGAGACGACGTTGAGGAAAGTCTGAGAAGGAGAAGTGTTCCGCTTGTAGTGAGGTGGGTGACTCGTGCGTTTCCCCTTCGTCTCGCGTGCTGTGATGCGTTATCCGTAAACGCCGAGAAAGGCATGGAAGAGGGCATTTGTGAAAAATGCTGCAGTGTTTAATTCACGGGTAACTGAGTCTGTGTATATGTATGTGAATGTGTGAT
Organism: Bryconaethiops microstoma; assembly: GCA_037577275.1. NCBI lineage: Eukaryota > Metazoa > Chordata > Actinopteri > Characiformes > Alestidae > Bryconaethiops > Bryconaethiops microstoma. The sequence continues at coordinate 138 of JBBJLS010071262.1, read as the reverse complement.
GGGAGGTATGTATTTGTTGCGAGATCTAACAGGTCTCCCTTCATTGATGCTCCGCTAAGAAGTGCAGGGTGCTGATGCAGATGCTGAATACCACGCCAAGAGAGCCGAGACTGCATGCTTCTTCTCTAGCAAAGTGTG
>JBBJLS010071261.1:0-11234 GCA_037577275.1 Bryconaethiops microstoma | reverse complement strand
GTGTGTGTGTGTGTGTGTGTGTGTGTGTGTGTGTGTGTGTGTGTGTGTGTGTGTGTGTGTGTGTGAATGTGTGTGTAGTTGTGTGTTAAATACTAGATTATGATCTTGCAGGACTGAAGGTGGCTGTTATGTCTATTATATTAACATACATAATAGTTCACTGCCCAATTCAAGGATTGTTGTGTGACAAAGTGTGAATACAAAGTGTGAGTGTGTATTCGTGTGGTGTGCCTTGTTGGTCAATGCTGCTGCAAATGTGCCGGTGGATGGAATAAATTTGTTGCACAGAGATTCAGCCACCCAGAGGGGCAGAAGACATTAAATAGGCTCTATATTCTCATTAAGACCACAGTCCTCTAGAACTCTGTGACCTAGAACACATTTAAACAACACTCAAGGAAATGAGCTGCATTATTTTTAACCCTAGTGGGATGCTGCTGCTTACTGGAGTAAAAGTGAAAAGCAACATCCAAAGCCCACACTCAAATGTTCCATTTCTTCCAAAACTGCCATCACATACCCATGCTTATACAATTTAATTTCTCTCTCTCGCTCTCTCTCTCTCTCTCGAAGATGCATATACGTATGTACTGTTTGGAGATGCATGTAGATTGTAAATACTCCAGTTGAAGATTTGGAGTGAGAGTCAACAGGACTGTTAACAGAGAGAGGAAGACCTCAGTGAAGAACCATAATCATTATGGCCAAATTGCCTAATATCAGTTTCTCTTTTTAGACACACCATTACACACGGTAAACACTTCAACTTTAACCATGACGCTCAAAATCGTGAAAATACAAGTGCTGACAAGTTCACATATGTAGGACGGCTACATATGTGATGCAGTAAATTGTGTGGAAACAAAGCCAGAGCTAATTAATACGAGCACACCATTATAAATTTTTAGTCCTGAACAATACATCTGCATGATGCTTGGTTCTCTGAAGGTTTGTCTCCTTTGGGGATTCTCATGTATTGTGAAAATACAAAGCAGAGCAAATTGTGGTAAACCTCCACATCCATGTCCTTCTGTTTTGTTGGATTTTTCCTCCCACTTGGGAATAATTCATTTTACATAACAAGTTTCCAGCATCATGCATTAAACGTTTTGTTGTTGTTACTGCGCCGTTAAGCCTGATGTGTGTAAATAATCTCTGTTCTGATTGGCTACCCTCTCACACAAAATTCAGACAAACACTCACAATGTCATTGTGAATGGGTAGAACTGAAAGTGCTGAAATGTGCTTGTCTTTATGAGATATTATTGAATTCCAAACAATTAGTATAATTACAATAGTTGTTGTATATGGACTGTGGATTTCATACATTATGTTGTTGATATTCTACGATTTTATTTTCAATAAAGTCAAGGAACAGATAAAACAGAGGTAATTGGGGCTTGGGAATTTCACAACAGCCCCTTAAAGCGGTTCAATGGGCTCCTTAACAACATGAAATGAGGGCTCACATGCTTAGCTTTTTGGCACGCACACAGAATTCTGATTAATAACCATCTGAAAATTATAATTAATCATACATTTTATCACTGTGTGGAAACAGCTATCAAAAAGGTTCCAGTGGGACTTTTATTTACAATAGAGTATTATATTAGAATTCCTACCTACTAATTTAAAGCATGATTTAAATAGCTTTGCTTTGTGTCATTGTGGATCATGAGGATTATTCATTTGGAATTTACTGAGCATCATCTTCTCTGTTGTAATACCTCTGAGGAGCTGTTGTTGATGAATTGCTCCCGTTAAAATTACAAGAATTGTATTTGGGTCATGGGACATGTTTAAAATGGCAGGAATGGTGAGTCATGCTAGATTTGAGTGGCATTCAGAGTGCATGTATTATAATAAGGCCACCCTTATGTTGCCTTTCTCGATTCCTAAATATAGCCTGAGTGTTTAGATTAATGCTTAAACTAAAGTAAAATGCCAGAGATGACATTCAGACTTACATTTAAAATTGCTGTTATTTCAGGGTATGTGAATCTGGGCCTCTTACCATCTCTTTGTCTTGTGCCACCCATGTCTTTATTCATATACAGTCTATATTTGGCTATATTTAACATTCTCACACAGAGAATATGCATGCTAGGTATGAGTTTATGTTTAGTATCTACTTGTAACTACAACAAAAATCAAAATTTCAACCTAGCAAATGTAGTGAGGTAACAGTAGCCAGCTGCACCAACAGTGAAAGGTTGTGGGTCTGTTCAACTTAGAAAACAGATTAATGTGGTAGCAAGGCAAAATATTTTGAGTACATTTACTGTACATCCAGTTGGCCTTGCCCCAGCCCCAGCACCACTTTAAGGGCCATACATTTACCTTAATTAGCTCAAGTGAGGTTTGTTGAGTGAGCTCTCAGAAAGTTGATGGGCTAAGTGAATATGAAGACTACAGTGGCAGAACTTGTTCAGACATCATTGCGACAAGGTGCATTTCCCATTTCAAATGTGAAAAAATAGCATACAAAACTGTTTATAAGTCTTGAAATTATTTTAAAATACTTTACAGATTCATTGTTGATAATGCAAAGCCTGATTTTCTAGCTTGTTCTTTGGATTAGTTGGGTCATTTCATTCTTGTAGATGTTTCTTTGGCATACACCATCTACCTAGACATTGTTTTGTACTGTATTGCTTGAAACTTTAATAGAGGTAGTTTCTCAGTAATATGTACAGTGGTTTGCAAAAATTATTCAACCCCCTTGAAAGTCATCATAATTTTCTTAATTAAAAAGCAAATATACATAATTTTCCTCAAAGAATAATTCTGTTGAGAACTCTTTTGCTCCAGGTTTTTTCAATGCCACAATAGATCATTCATCTACCAACATTAAAATAAAAAACGAACAAAACGGGAAACATAAGTATTCAAACCCCGTGCTTTGGAACCTCCAAATGGCAAATTAATCACAAATTATACAAAGGTGATATCTAATTGACCACAATTAAAAATAAGTAGGTACTACTGTGAGCCCTAAAATAGGGTTGTCTCTCTGGATACAAAAGACACCCTCTGTAAGAGCCATTTTCTTTGTTGGAAAATCACTGCAAAATGAAGAGAAAGAAGTATTCTGCTGATGTGAAACAATATCACTGAAATGGACAAGGCAGGAAATGACTGCAACAACATATCAAAGAGTTTGAATGTCCCATTAAACACTGTTGGAGCCATCATCAGAAAGTGGAAGGTTTACCACAGCACCCATGCAGTTGCTAGAACAGGCTGTGCCTCAAAAATAACAGCAAAAATCTAAGCAAAATGTTGCCTGGTGAGAGAGGCTACATCTGCAATGCTGTTTGGCTAAAACTGAAGGTGCACAGATCCACAATTTCAAGAGCTCTCCATAACACAGGCCTCTACTCAAGGGTGGCAAGAAAGATGTAATTCCTTAAGAAGGTCCACTTAACTAGAACTTTATGGACAGACTTCAAAGAGGTGTGTGAGGTATGAAACTAACACTTGTCACACCTCAAGGATCACCATACTTATGGTGAAATATGGTGGTGGAAGCATCAGGCTATGAGGATGCTTTTCTGCAGGGACTGGGTATCCTGTGAGTATTGAAGGGAGCATGGATGGAAACAAATACTACATAATATTGCAGGAGAACTTGCTCCAGTCTGCTAGAAACCTATGGCTTGGGAGAAGATTCATCTTTTAGCATGACAATAAACAAGAGTTTTGGAATGTCAGACACAAAGCCATGGTCTTCAATCTATTTAGAATCTATGGTACTATTTGAAAACAGCTGTCCAGAGGCGCTGCCCCACCAATCTAGACTATTCTGCAAAGAATACTCCTGAAAAAAGTTGTGCATACTAACCCCAAAAGAATTGCAGATGTTAATGTAGCAAAAGGGTTCCTTAAAAAGTATTAATGTATAGCAGTGGAATACTTATGCAAACTACAGACCATTTTAGATAAATATTTGCAAAAAATGTTTTATTTTGACTTAATTGTTTATTTTGACTTATATGTGTATAAATATTTTGCAATTTCAGAAAGTTACAATGACTTTCAATGTTCATTATCATTTTGAATAATTTTGCAAACCACTGTAGGTTATAACTTAAAGATACATTGAACCATATAACTTAAAGAAATGTTCTACTTGGTACACCAGCTTAAATTTCAATAGCTCATACCTGGAAATAGAGACTACAATCAAATTTAAGATCAGCTGGTGTAACTGGCTGCAAGTCTCAAAGTTCGCTGATGTATTTAAAAATCAGCAGATAGCTCTCATTTCCCATACCTTGAACACACCTGACTTACCAATTATGTTTCCCATTAATTCTGCCAGTGTGCCTCCAGAGGTGTGAAGGCTCAGCCATTAACTTTCCTCATCAAACTGTGAATCACATTATAAGGTGGTCTGCTGTAAGGAGCTAGCAATAGCCTGCTAATCTGTGGCCAAGTGAGAGCAGTGCTAAATAGAACATTTCGCTGAACACTTGAGTGTGCTTAGCCATAGAGGATTCTTTCGACAATTTTTGTATTTATTTCATTTCTATATTAATTTCCTTGGAGATAAAAAAAAAACCCATTAGGATTGCTCTTGGTGTAAACATCTTTTTGAGCGGTTTCATATTAAGAACCTGTCTGCTCCACACATACTGCCAGAGATGAGTCAGAACGATCATCCTTGCCGCCCAATATAACAACATGTTAAATCATTGTACTACTGAGAGCCAAAGAAAACTGATCCAATTTCATTCTTTTTCTCAAATGTTTTCCTCCTTTGCTTAAATTTTATACACCTTCCCTTCACCATTTAACCCATGTTGGGTGTCTTTGCTTGTACTGTATAATTTTCAATTAGTAACAGAGAAAAGACTTGGCCAAGTTCTTTATTAGTTCAAACTATGATGATAACCCTTAAAAAGATGTTTAAGGGTTATCATCATATGTTTAAGGGTTTTCCACACGACTACAGCAATATATCTGCCATTAAAGGTTATTTCAATGCAATTATAATAATAAATAAATATTCTTCCTAAATCATCCCTAACTGTTATTCAGATAAATAATGGCAAAGGCATTACATTAAAACCTATATCTCTTAAATGCACATATGATGTGGGAACAAATGTACATGTGAGTATCTGAGATAACACCCTGGACAACCCCCTAACCTTTTCATTCACCTGTATCTTCTGCTCACTGGTTGGTGTCACCCGTATCGCCTGGTCTAAAGGTTAATTAATTTCCCCGTTACTCATGGAACACACTGGAACACTGGCATGAATAATGCACAGGGAGCTGCAGCTGGTTCAGGAACATGGTGGGAGATGTTCCTACTGTGTCCAGACTCTTTTAAACACACTCACCCATCCTAACTGTGTTTTCTGCTGGTTTTAACTGATACACTTCTACAGATTTTCTAACTAATTTTCTGCTGGTTTTAACTGATACACTTCTATAGATTGATTATTATATTTTTGAATATGAATTTTGAAGATCTTGACTAATGTTCAGCTATAATCATTTCCTGATCACTTAATGGAGAACAACGTAATGTGGGGTGAAATGTAACACGGATTTTTAATATTGTTAAACAGATTCAAGTAGTACATGCTTTTGGTCATCTTCTCATGTTCACATAGCAATGTGATTTACAAATGTTGACAGTAGTTGCACAGACGTTTCTTGACATTTACACTTTTTTTTAACATTCAGTAACTTTTCCATAAGTGTTTATTTGATTATTGAGAGTTGATTACTGAGACTTAGATTACTGAGTGAATACAAGTCAGAATTTACACCTATTTTGCTTTCATCACTCTCTCAGTGTGGCCACCTACAGTGCACTCCAGAATTACAGGCATCCTTGCTAAAGATGATTAAAAAGGCTTATCTTAATGTGACATTGAAAATAGAAAAAATATCTTACCTTTACCTGAGGTAAGTTTAGACTAAGAATAAAGCAACCGTTAGTGAAAAATACTTTTTGTCACAATTACTGGCACCCGAAGGGATTGTAGGTAAGTGAAGTTTGATCCCATGTATGTTTGACCGGTTTTAAGTTGGCGTAAGTGTTTAGGAAATTTTAAGCAGTCATCAGTGATTCCCTGTCTCACTGGGCTGTAAAAATGAGGCGACACAGGGCCCAAATCCCTTAGTCATCAGTCACAATTAGAAAGTTTCAAGAGCATTCCATTGCAAGATAAAGTGTGTTGACAAATACAAGAAAATAGCTGCTGGACTTGAAATGCCCTTTTTAGCAGTTATTAAGAGGTTTAAGTAATTCAGAATGATCAGTCTGGAAGAGGATGTGTCGACAGCCTCAGTGAGGAGGATGGTCAGGGAAGAATAAAGAATCTTCACTGACCACAATTTCAATATGACACCATGTCTCCAAGACCATCATAAGACATCATCTCTATGCATACAAAATTATTGGAAAGTATGCCAGAAAAAAAGCCTTTACTATCTTTCCACCACAAGCAAAAGCATCTACAGTTTCCTAGACGCCACTGAAACCTGAACTGGGTGCTTCCTGAAAAGTAGCTCTTTGACTCCAAAGATAAGTTCGGGGTAGAAATAAAGATTGCTATAGAGAAAAATCCATCCAACCATTATCTCCCGCTTAACCGGACTAGAGTCACGGGGGCAACAGCCTAAGCAGGGAAACCCAGACTTTCCTCTCCCCAGCCACTTCGTCCAGCTCTTCGAAGGGGATCCCGAGGCATTCCAAGGCCAGCAGAGAGACTTAGTCTCTCCAGCATGTCCTGGGTCTTCCCCAAGGTCTCCTCCCGGTGGGACATGCCCTCCCCAGGGAGGCGTCCAGGAGGCATCCTAACCAGATGCCCGAGCCACCTCATCTGGCTTCTCTCAATGTGGAGGAACAGCGGCTCTACTCTGAGCTCCTCCCGGATGACTGAGCTTCTCACCCTATCTCTAAGGGTGAGCCCAGTCACCCTGTGGAGGAAACTCATTTCGGCCACTTGGATCCGTGATCTCATTCTTTCAGTCACTACCCACAGCTCGTGAGCAAAGGTGAGAGTAGGAACATAGATCGACCAGTAAATCGAGAGCCTAGCCTTTCGGCTCAGCTCTGATGCCGCACCAATCCGTCAGTTAATCTCCCGCTCCATCCTTCCCTCACTTGTGAACAAGACCCCGAGATACTTAAACTCCTCCACTTGGGGAAAGGAGTCCCAGAGGAACACGGTCGAATGCCTTTTCCAGATCCACAAAACACATGTAGACTAGTTGGTCAAACTCCTATGCACCCTCCAGGACCGTACTAAGGGTATAGGGCTGGTCCACCGTTCCACGTCCAGGACGAAAACCACACTGCTCCTCCTGAATCTGAGATTCAACCATCTGACAGACCCTCCTCTCCAGTACCCCTGAATAAACCTTCTCGGGGAGGCTGAGGAGTGTGATCCCCCTATAGTTGGAACACACCATCCGGTTCCCTTTCTTAAGGAGGGACACCAGCACCCTGGTCTGACAATCCAGAGGCACTGCCCCCGATGTCCATGCGATGTTGCAGATGCATGTCAACCACAACATCCAGAGCCTTAAGAAACTCCGGGCAGATCTCATCCACCCCCAGGGCCTTGCCACAGAGGAGCTTTTTAAGCACCTCTGCAACTTCAGCCTCGGTGATAGGAGAATCCAACCCCAAGTCCCCAGACTCTGCTTCCTCAATGGAAGGCATGTTGGTGGGATTGTGGAGGTCTTCGAAGTATTCCTTCCACCAACCCACAATGTCCCAAGTTGAAGTCAGCAGTAAAGTCGAAACAAATAAAGTCGAAACGTCCCACTGTTTCTGAGTTTTACACCACAGTGGCTCAAATCACCAGAGGGAATGCACATAATGAAAGATGAAAATCTTGCCCTTCAGGCCACAAACAAAAGGTCAGCACAGCCAGTAATACTCCTGTACCGGGCTCTGAAAATGTCACAAACAAGACTGTCAGAGAGTAAACTGAGACACGGCATTATGTTCCTGTGTCTGGTCTTGCCGATCACCTGCTTTGAGCCAGGCGCCTGAATCTGTGGCATCAAACAGCAGGCAGTTGCGCCACATCGATTGTTGGCACTTTTTTCCCCTCTTTCACTCGTATCAGCCACTTTCAGTCTGAATGGGCATCACACTGGGAACATTCAGTGCATCCACACCAAGAGTGTCAACAATGTTTCCTTTGCTTTTTTTCTTCTTTGGACCAAATCACACACATCCACTTAAAATTTTATACTTGAAGCATAACAAAGGAATTACTTCTAAAAGTAAAGAGGAAAATCAAGTAGAAGGATAAAAGAGAGAAAGGCTCTGAAAGACAACTATTAGAAGAGTGAAGAAAAGGGAGGGCATAGTGGTGACAGGGAGCAGGCAAATTGATTTCCTGCCTTAAAGCAATCTCAGCATGACAATGTATCACAGGTTACATAAACAGCCTGCTGCGGCGAACTTGTACTGTGGGAACAAACATGCCAGCAGTGAAGGAGAGCCTAACAGTGACAGGGCCGGCAAAGTGCCTGGCTGCAACCTAAAGGAAAACATTACATCCATCCCAATCAACAAGGTAGCTTTCACCTTGTCTCTGTCAAAGGAATAAAAACTGAAGCCAGCTAGGGGAAGCACTAAACATTTCTAACCTTCTACATAGTTTTAATACACAAATAATTGGTTTCTTGATCAGTTTGAAACTAGTTTGTCCAAATATTTTCATAATCAGCTGTACCCGAAAAACTTGACTGCTCAAATAAAAATGGTGTGTGCAATAGTGTGATGATCTTTTTCAGATATCTACACATTGTGGGCAGCAGGGTCCTCTGGGCCTTTTAGTCTCTCATTTTTAGTTAATTTTTATTTAATAATATGGTTTTGTTCTCCAAGCCTTCAGTCTTTCAGGAGCTGGGCAGAAGGCCTTGCACATGAGATGAACTACCAACACAAATAGGAAACTTCAGTGGAATCAGTCAATCACATCTTACATACAATGGGAAAACGCATAGAGTTAGCAGGCATTTTCCTTCTTTATCTAATGAAGTTTTGATATTCAGTTAAAGGCCTAACTCTCCACAACCATGTTGCTACATACAATACACAATACTGTATTCCTTAAAAAACCGTATTCTATATTATATAAATAAGGTCAATGTTTTTTATGCTGATTTGGTGCTATTTGTTATAAAAGTGATCAATCAAAATAGTGGCTAATCTAAGGATACTTCAAACAAGAAGAAAAACGTCTCTACATAAGTTCAGGGATTTTAAGGTCAAAATATGTGATAGCAAGCAACTTACACAGGACTTGCAACTGCAAAAATAGTAGATAAATGTAATTAATAATTTTATCAAGATTTTTTTAAAGTAATCCTGTTCCTTATCCACTGAAATGTTGAAATGTTTATACAATGTAAAGGTATCTGCAGACAATGGCGTAAAAAAGAATATAATTAAATAGAACAAAAATAAAAAATAATAAATATCTTATAGATATGACTATATACTAACCCTGATGTTTCATTGAAGTCACCTGAAGTGGAGTGTTAGATCTCTGGTAAACAGACAGCTCTGTAGCATGGGAGAACGAGAACAAATTGAGACAAAAATAATCGCCACTGGGTCAGACGGAAATTAAATCAAGCAGAGCAAAAGCAACCTGTCGCTTGTTGACAGGTAATAAGTAAGGAAGGCTGAAGTCCCAGCATCCTCAGGGTCCTCGAGTCAATAGCCATGAGATGACTGTGTTCAGATCTTTGACATTCAGCTCGACAGACACCTGGCAAAAAAGAATGCCGGTGCTTCTCAATGCCCTTCTAATCGCTCTAATGTGGAGTGGCAGTGAAACACAGCTGTACCTAACTGCCCCGACCGATGAAGACGATAGGATGAAGGCTTCAGTCTGGCAGTGGCCTTCTTCTACAAGCATCAGTCAATAAAGTGTTTGATCAATGTCCTCCTTCATGGGCCGCAAGCAACAATGGGCAGATATTCTCTGCTCAATTTGTCCTGCTGCTGTTTAAAATACATGGAGCAGGACAAAAAGACCCATTCAATACACACTGCTGCAGTTATTAGCTGAAATGGAGCAATCATTCGTTTCCCAATAAAGCGATCATCATGAGATGGAGTGATGGTGGTGTCATTGTGCTTCTCACTTACATTTGATTTTATATCCATTTACCCCTTTAATACTGAAGAATCTGAGCTGATAGTTCTAAATTTGAGGCTGCATCCACAAATGGATTATTTAAGACATACTTTTTCCATTTTTTTCTGACTGGTTCCACAAAAAAACAGCTGAAGTGCACTAAATTATGTTTGCAGATGTTTATTAATTGGTCAGTTTCATAATTTGTCAACATACATTAACATTTGTCTTTGTTCATACTAATGTACAGTCTATTTTGTAATAATTACTGTAGCCTTTTATTTCTAGCTTATTATATTTACTAGCGTATTTATCCGCAACACATATCCTTGATATAAAAGTATTATCATTATCATTATGTGGCATGAACTAAGTTCATACATTTAGATTCATCATTTCCAAACTTGTCATAAAGGAAGCCCAGTACTGACATTTATCATCCAATATCTTATTAATCTGATCATTCCTTCAGTAAATTAAAGGCGCTGCTGATGGCATTCAACAAATCCACGATGGCTAGAGTGCAACAAGAAGTAAATAACCAACCCTGTTTCCCAACTGCCTTCTTCTAACAAAAATATTAGTACCCTTTTAAAATGTATGTGTATGTATACCAATGTTACATAACTATCAAAAACATAGATCATTTTAAACAGCTAACTGTCTGAGAGTTCTGCACAATACTGCATGTCAGTTTTATGCTGCTGTTCATAATGACAGAGTGTCTGTTAGGAGCTAAAACACTCAAACAGCCAGATTAAGTGAACAATACAGCACTGACATGCTGCAAGAAGAGGAGGTAATGATACGTTCCCTTCTTTTGCTGTAGACCACAGTAAAAACGTATAGCAGCGAACTCTTGATATATAGTTTTAGCTTTTATAGTTGCAAGTATTGAACTGAATAGCTTTGTCTTAGTTTTTAAGAACTGCTGACAATATTTCTATTGATTTCCAAATAAAAATATTGTTCTGTAAAGCATAATTTTAAAGGAGATGATAAAACATCAAAATAAGAGAAATGCTGCAGTGTTTACAGAACTTGAATAATTCAAAGAAAACAAATCTCTTGTTCACTCTTAAACAAAATGGCAATAATTAC
>JBBJLS010071260.1:0-11235 GCA_037577275.1 Bryconaethiops microstoma | reverse complement strand
TACTACTACTACAACTACTACTATTACTAGTACTACAACTACTACTATTACAACAACTACTTTTACTATTACTACTACTAATACTAGTACAACTACTACTATTACAACAACAACTACTACTACAGCTACTACTACTGCTACTACAACTACTACTACTAGTACAACTACCACTACTACAATTACTACTACTACTACTACTACAACTACTAATACTACTTCTACGACTACAACTACTATTACTACTATTACTACTACAACAATGACTACTAACAATAATAACAATAATAACAACAACGTGATACAAACCATTTATTGACATAAAGTAGCTGGTGAGAAATCTGAATGGACATCCACCAGACATGTTCATTTACCACACTGGACATACAAAATACAAAATATAATTTTTGTAAATGCAGACCAGGAGGTCACTTTTAAAGTCTAAGAGTTAAAGGCCATATTTACTGTTTTTATCAAAGCAGAGGTCACTGTAATATGTTCCCATTGAAACACTGGGCAGGTGAGCGGCCTTCGGGACTGAAGCTCCTGTCCCAACAGTGAACCACGTTAATTTGGACATAGACTCTTATCACAGCATGACTGGATATTACACAGGTCATTTTTTACTACACCTGCTCTCATCATGTTTCTCCACATTTATTCAGCTTCTTCCTTTCAGCCGTTTGTAGCCATCAATAATCACCCTTTACGTAAAATATCACCAAACTAATTTATGCAGAAATACATCTGTGTGTGTGTGTTTGTATCTCTGTAGACGACTGAGTGACAGTGTGTTGTACGAGTCTGTCATTCCTTCGCTCTGCAGATCCTTCGAGAGCTGAACTTTGACACAGACTCAAATCTGAGGCAGTCCATCTAAACTTAAAATCATCTTTCACTTTCATCCCCCCTCTCTCTCCATTCCTCCCTCCCTCCCTCTCTCTCTCTCTTTTTGTCCCTCTCTCTCTCCCTTCCTTCCACCCTCTCTCTGTCTCTCTGTCTCTGTCTTTCTCTCTCTCGCTCTCTCTCTCTCTAATCATTCCTGTCCCCCCGTCTCCTCTCACCTCGTTTGATACTATTCTGGGCTTCTATCATGGCAGTTGTTTTGTATGTTTTTACATTAAATTTCCATCTCTCTCTGTCTCTTACACTTTCTCTCTCTCTCTCTCTCTCTCTCTCTCTCTCTCTCTCTCTCTCCGATTTCCTGCTATACTGTTTAGGCTAATTGCCTCGTAACTCCCCACTGAAGCGCCTCAGCCCAGAAACCAGTTGTTAGGTTTGCCACATCTAGAAAAAGGTTAGGATACATTAGCATTTAAATTAGCTGAAGAGAAATACTAATAAAGAGAGTAAGAGAGGTAACTCCGGTGGTCAGAGAACACACACCCTTCAGTGCAGTTTAAAACGCTGTAGAAGCCGAGGCATTGATTTCAACTGGTTTCATCATCTTTTTGTAATTGTTATTACTTCAGTGTTATTGCAGCCTTCATTATCGCTACGACATGAATTTTTATTGAGCCATTATCGTCTGCTGTGTCACATATCACTGTGGGAAACAAAAACCTACACTGTGTGTCTAAAAGTCTGTAGACAGGCCTTCTAGTGAGTGAGATCAGCTACTAACAGAGGTGTTTAGCTGTAATTTCCATAGATAAGCATTGGGAAGTAGAATGAAGTAGCCTAAGGTTAGCAGTCCCAGTGCAAAGTGTCGGCTGGAGGGGTGTAAACAGAATTGGGCTCTGAAGCAATGAAGCTCTGTCCAGTACATCTGGGATGCGTTAAGGCATTTTTCTATAAGTATACACGAGCCGTGCTGTACCTAAACCCTACTGCGATGGTACGGAAGTTGTATCACGCTTTGATTTTCCAGTGTATCTCAGCCCAGTAACAGTGTTTCATATTAATATTACTAAATATAATAAATAAAACTAAAAAGAATGTATATATGTATTATACATTAAATAGAAATTTTAATGTTCAGTATATCAGTGTGTTCTTGTGGAAGTCCAGTATTACTGGAGTTTCTATCAGAAACCTGGTTTGACTCAATCAGTCCTTCACTAAATTATATCAGGAGCTGCTGATAGAGTTTCACAGTCCAAACAACGGCTGGAGGAACCGAGGTTCTCCTCACCAGCTCACAAAGAATAAACTATTTTTATAAACAAAGCTAATGTCAATACTTTTTACTGTTTTCTTGTTTGTTTGCCTTTATTCTAATGTTAACTTTGGATTGCACCCTGGAAAAATGTCTTTAAACAATTTGCATAGGTGCTTTAGCACAGTACTGTATACCAGGGTGATCTTTAAGGCCAAGTTAGGCTAAACTACTATTTTATAATGTTATTTACACTCTGGCTGGCCTTAATTTCAGGCATCATGAGTGGTGATGAGTGGCGATGACTGACCTTGGTGCACTTATGTTCATTCATTTTTTATTTGGGCGCCCTTTTTCCCCCTTAATGTATTTTTTGATTGATGTGTTCTGCCCTCTGTTGATTTGCCTTCTGATGACTGAGATGTAAAGTTTCCTTATAATGTAGCACATTATTACTGCGAAAACTAGGATCAGAAGGTGATAAATCAAGAAAAATTGACAGAACTCATGTAATGAAAAGTAAATAAAAGACTTGAAAGCTACATACTGCCAACCATGTACCCAATTGAAGAACCAATTTCCAAAACTCACTCAGTCCTTTTTTTTGTGATTTTTTAGGTAATACTACTATTGGCACATTTTCACATGACCTCTTTATGTGCAATAGTGTAACTGCCCAAAACTCACTCAGTCCTTGCATAATTCACAGTACAAGATTAGGTGAATTTCCAAAACTCATTCAGTCCAAAGCATTGAAAAATGACAAGTAACTGTAACATTTCAATAAAAAAAATATTTCCTGTAAGAATTGCTTTCCTTTAGGTAAAACAAGTAAAACATGATTTTCCGGAAGAAATAATGCTTTTGGACTGAGTGAGTTTTGGAAATTTGCTCTTCAATTATATATGAATTTGTGAATTTGATGTCCTCAGTGAATCACCGTGTTTCAGCTGACTATAAAACCAAATACGTCCATTTAAATTAAAACCTTCTTTACTGCAGGGCTGTAGGTGGTCCTGAATGCAGGTGAAATATGTTTGACTGGTGTTGTTAGGCCTGGCTACAGCCTTGAATATTTTATAAATAGCCCAGAATCTCAAATAGATATATAGGAACAGAAATATATGTATGTATCATTGTTTTATTCAGATTGTTTTTTTAAATTGAAACTAATACCCCCCCCCCCCCCCTTACCCCTGCCCTGGTTAAGCCCCAATGTTTCAGGACCCTAAAGACATCTCTAATGTTTGTAAATATGAAGAGTTATAAATGAAAGACATTCAAAGTTACAGTCACCTTTTTAAAAATATAAATCCGTTCTTATAATTATGGTCACGTATATTAATTTTATGGCGAAGTGCTTTCAGTGTAAAGGACGAGACGTCGCTTCAGTCATGTCCTTATAATCAGTGACTGGCGGAAAGTTTTCAGAACATTTTATTACCAGATGTTCAGTGAAGTTAACACTTTGATTTGCTATATTAGTAACGTTTTAAGGTTAAAACAATTTTATTTATTTATTTTTTGTTAACATCTTTGGACACAGTAATGCAGATATTTTCCAAGGCTCTTCATCAACAGAAGGTCATGATCTTCAACCCAGTGATACCACGGCTGTCCTCAAATGTTTCAGCCCTCTTTCCCTGATAAGGAAGAGTTGAAAAAAAAAGGACATGTATGATTCATCAGTGCGAAAATTCCAAAAAGATCTGGGAGATTGTGGGTTTGAGTCCCACCTGGGCCACTCTTCAATATTTCACTGTGGCTGGTGGCCTTGTGGTTAGGGAGTTCCCCCTGTGATTAGAAGGCCGTGGGTTTGAATCCCATGACTGCCAGTGGCACCAGTGAGGTTCCTTTGGGCAAGGTACCGTCCCCACACTCTGCTCCCCGGGCGCTGTGTTCCTGGCTGCCCGCTGCTTCACTTGGTGAATGGATCAAATACAGAGAAAGAATTCCACACCAGTCACAGTGTGGTGTGTTCAGGTATGAGTATAAGGGGCCACTTTACTTTACTGACACTGCAACATTTTAACTTTAAAGATCGAGTAACTGCCTTTTCCATTAAATGCACTTGAGTTCTCTCTCCAGCAGACATTACAGTAACCCAGCTCTGATGATTTTGAATTGATTGTAAAACACAGATTACTGTGTTAACATTTTTAAAAGACCATAAAGTTACAGTTCATTAAAGCACCACAACAAATGGTAAATTGCCGTCATACGGCATACGAGGTCCGAGTAAAAGAGCAGGAAGTGGCGAGTGTGTAGAAGAGCAAACACCGGTTTACTGAATTTACTGAAATAAGTTTTAGTAATAATTTAACGGGGTTAAATGTTAAATTCTAGAGACAATTGAGGAAAAGATAAACATATATGCTTTATCAGTGTAAAATGCTAACATTGCAACATTTTAACATAAGAGTCAGTTACCTTTACTTTTGACTTTTCATTTTGCTTTGATTGAACTTGTCAAACACAGATTACTATTGTTTTTTTCTGTTACAAGGAGTCTTTAAAGGAAAAAAGTTATAGTATTTCCCAAAGTTTTAAATTTTTTCCAATGTGGCAGGTATACAGGAGTAAATAATGTCAAGCAGTAGAACCTTTCGCTAAACGGTGAAGTTTTGGTTGAAGTATGTTGCCCTCAAGTTGAGTTAAATAAAAAGGCTGTAAAGTAAATTACCTTGCAATTTGAAATTATTTTTTGCCATGTGATGTAAATCAAGGTCTGTGTTTATCTGACTGTCAGGTTTATGCTGTTCTCCCAGATGGGCTCTTAGCGAAGGTTTGTCAGTGTCAGAAATCCAGATGGTAAGATGTTGACAAGTTCAAATGATGCTTGTTTAAAGATACACTTAAAGAATTCTGCACCTGGATAAGGAAAGTATTTCGTCTTTTCCTCTTTCAAGAAGAGTCTGAGGTGAGGAAATCTGCCTGGATCGCTAAGACCTAAAATAACCCCATGGATTATTTAGTACACCATAAACACCTTGTATAATGTAAAGCACTGAAACTATTATTATTATTATTATTATTAATATTATTATTATTATTATTATTATTAATATTATTATTATTATTATTATTAATAATAATAATAATAGTAACAACAACAACAATAATAATAATATTAATACTAATAATAATAATAAAGTGGATTCACTGGTAGTTTGTTTGAAAGTTTGCATCTTTTTAAATATATAAAATAATTCAAATCTGTTAAGCTTTGGTTTTCAGATCATTAATAGGATGCTGGGAAGTTGTAAATAAAGATGAAGGAATGTCAGAGGTGTCCAGAATGATGAACAGAGAAGATTCTATAACGTCTGAGAAAACCCTGGAACATGAAGAATGAAGCTCTAATCAAATTAATATGGAAAGTTCATCATATTTCAACAGTGGAGATCAAACATCAAGGCAGATAACTTTATGATGAATTATGTGAATAAATAAATATCATCATTTAATAACTTATTAATTACTGAATTCTTGAAATATTGAGCAAAATATAAAAACATTATGTACTCAGATCCAGATCATATTACATAGAAAATACCAAGAACTGTAAATAGGGCAAGTGAATAAATAAATATATTAAATGTCAGTATTTTTAAGTCACTAACATCAGGGAGGATCATGGGAATAGTGCTGTTGGAGCATTTGTAATCAGTGTTGCTTATTAATTGTTTCTTTTAATTGGCCTAATTGATTAGTAATTATTAATGGCTATTTTTATTATTACTACTGATATTTCTGTGCTACTTCACATTATGAAGAGACCTGACCACCGGCTCTACACAGTTACACTGACAGGCCTGTGTGTAACCTGCCCGTCTGCCCTGATGCCCTATAAGGTCTCTGTCAGTCACTCCATTGGGCAGCAGCTCTGCGTCCATCTTCATCTCATCATGACAGCCGACAGACAGCTGTGCAGGAAAGAAAGTCTTTTATAGAGTCACAAACCAGACGGGGCGAATCTTAGCTTCCCTTCATTTACTGGATTCATGATTCTTCTTTCTGTCCTGATCAGACGGTGATTTTCATTCAGAGGCTGATGAATAATAACCTTATTGTAACGATAGAAACCGAATGGACCCTTTTCACTGTATTTTTATGAACTGACTGCGTAGTTACATTGAACTGCTTCTGATCATTTGCACATTTAATGCACACATAAGTACATTCCAGTACTCGACTGATGTTTTCCACTTGACTGCTGATGCAACATTTGCACAGTTTATATTTATATTTATAGTTTATATAAACTCTATGTATACTCCATGCATCTTTTTATACCTGTATATAAATATATTAGGGCCTGGGCAAGTTAATAGGTTATTATCGCATTAGCGCATTATTTACTTAACGCCAACAATTATTTTATCGCCATTAACACAGTTTTTTTTTTATTTTGTTGCTTTTTTCCTGCTGGACCACTTCACCTCACTCTAACAGGGACACTCTACTGAACATAAACTGCTTCTGCTGCTCCCTGATAAAAGATAAATGTTTCTGCTGGAACCTGTTCAGAAACTAAAGAGAACAGATTATAAATGTTAACTTGCTGTTGCTCGGAAGGAGCCTGTTCTAATATTCTGATCAGGGCTTCTGGACTCTGAGGGGAACTTGTTTTTCTATAACAAACTAGATAAAACGTGAATGTCCTGCAGTGGCAACTAGCTTTGGTTTTATATTTGATTTGATTATATTAAATGTTTCAGTTGACATTTACAGAAATGTTTGAACTGTAACTGTGTTAAAGGGAACTCTGCTGTTTAAAAGCTCCTTATTAGTTTAAAGTGTCTGCAAACCAAATATTATTGCCCTTTTGTTCATACAGCAGTACTTTTAAAATAAAAGTGTGCAATACACTACTCTGTAATTAATTATTGAATTTTGTGTATAACAACGAAAATCACACGATTAATTGCAATTAAAAAATGTTATCTTTGTCCAGAATTAATTTGTCACACAGAGAAGTATTACATTTGTATACAGTTGGGATTTTACTACTGCAGTAAGTTCCCACTTTGAAGTCAGGGCTGTTCCAGCCACTTCCAGTGGAACAGACTTCATGTTCCTCCTCAGAGCCTGTAAGCAACTTTGGGCAAGCAGCAGATGTTCGTTGTGGAAAAGCCGATTGGTGTGGAAAACATGTGCAATGGCTCTGTAGACCCAAGTGGGTGGGTGCCCTGTGTTGCCAGCCTCTCTTTTATATATGTACAGTACTATAAGTCTTGAGCCACCCCTCCTTTCATCATATTTAGCTTCCACAGAGCCAGACTTTCTTGAATTTGTTTTTAATCTTGAGGAACAGTTCTCCAGGCTTACAGTGATTTTATTTTATCACAGGTAAGGGAATTCATAGGCACACTCTGAAGTGGAGAACTTTATAACTTACATCGCAACAACCTAGCAACCACCTGGAACACCAATGACATTTGACTGGCTTTTTCAAGTTTGTTTAGGAACTATCCCTCTAATTGTTGACAGCCACTCTTGTAGATGGTATTTTGAACTTATACACATTACTTTTTCTGCATTACTTTTTCTGCTAGACTAAAAGCTGATCCTCCACCTTTCAGCTGGACACACTTTACGCTTTAGAGAAAGGTTGGTCACGCACAAACACACTCACTCAGGGGTCATTATGGTGTGATATGGTGTTGAGAGAAGGGATGGTGGATTTAAGCATGTGAATGTGTGTGTGTGTGTGTGTGTGTGTGTGTCTAAAACCATTCCCTTCTATCTCAGGGTGAAATTGTTGTCTTTATCCTGGGTGTGTGTAAAAGCTCTACCTCCGAAGCCACTCATTTATTACCTGCTCGCAGGTGCAAATGGAGCAAATCGCCGCTGTCCGTCAGGCAGTGGGAGGCATGAGTGCATCCTGCTGAGCTACTGACCCCCACCCCCACGCACACACACACACACACACTCTAATGCCCCTTTTGTTTTTGGTCTTTGACCACTCTCAGTTCATGGACATATACATGGACACACACAGAGACACACATATGAAAGCATGTATGCCCTAATGCCCAAAATCCTCTGGCTTCTCTGACCGCCCTCTCCTCACACACATCCTCTCACAGAGGTCCCCACGACATGACATTAAAAAGCTCTCGCATGTTAATGTTAAAGGGAGTAATGAGTGGAAAAAGCAGCCGGGTGCAGCTGAATTTAGGGGCTAAGGCCATCTATTCTCCCTGCTAGAGTGCACTGCTTAATGAAGCATCCCATCTCCAGTCAACACGTGCACACACACATACACACACACACACACACACACACACACACACACACACACACTGTACTGTATACTCAACATGGCAGGGCGCAGCTGTTCAAACGGAACGTTGCTGAAGTCTGAGCTCCACCCTGGATGCAGATTCACACGAGCTCTTCTCATGTACTATAGTCTTTGAGTCCAAACTTAATAGCACTGGACTAAGACTTTGGTCTCAGTCACCTTTGGGTTTTGCTGTTTTCATGCATGATTTTTTTTTATCCCAGAAAGTTTGATGGACAATTTGTAAGCTTTTTTAAAAAATCCCTATGGGATTTCTAGCTAGAGCTGGTGCACATGAGCATTTTTGCATGTCCTAGATTAAATATGGACGTTTGAAGCTCGTAACAGACATTAACACATATTTGAGTTTGTGTGGAGCAGTTTTACAGTGACTCCTTCAGTAAAAAGAGTCCTGCTATAAACCCGCTAGTGCTGTTCTCCATTTCTAAATGACTGAAAGCAGGTTACACTGCAGTTTTACAGTAAGTAATGTATCTAGTGCTTCCTGCAGGCCTAGAGTTGTGTTTCTATTGAAACTGTTCCCTCTTTGTAAATCAAAATGTTATTGGTTGATTCCTGTGGCTTAATAATTATATTAATCAACTGTGAAAGGCATTCTGTCCAGCTCCTGGAGGCCTAACCAACAGAAGAGTTCACTTGACCATGTCTACAAAGATACCACAATGAAAAAAAATCGAATTTTAAAATCTTATCATTTAACATTTAACCCTTCAGTTTCTAACTGAAATCTAACAAAATGTAACCTAATTAAATAAAATTCTTACTACAATAATTGCAGTGTTTAAACAAAACAATATGATGATTCCATTAAACTGAAAAGAAATGCCAGTATCTACCATATAAAAAGGGATGCACTAACTTATATATGAACCGAATATATCACATCAACTCAATGTGTCTTCGTTTAGTCATTTATAAGTTTTCATGTGTGATTTAACGTTCTTTCACTGAAAGGTAAGCCAACCAACCCCTCCTCGTGTTTCATGCACTGGTTGTTTGTCATAAATGCCAAGCTTTCATTTGCATGAACACAAGGATGAATCACGCAAATCTAAAAGATGGAAGTGAAAAAATGATTGCATGTGTGAGGTTTTGTGAAAACCCATCTGAAAGTTGGTCAGGAACACTGTCAGAGCTGAATGTCCTTTGTGAGACAGGCTCCTGCTGGCTCTGAGTGTTAAGTTGTCAGTGGAGTGTTCTCAGCTTCTCTAACGCCTTCTTAAGATGGTACATGTACAGTATGCTGCATGTGAACTGGAGCAGAAGGGCCTCTATTAGCCTTTCTGTTGGATTAGTTTATCCAATAGAAAGGCTAATAGCCCCCCACCCAACTTCCCCTTGTCCATTGCAGAATTTGTGTTGTTGTTGGGTGAAGAACACTAGCTTAACTTGCTAGTGTTACTTAAGATTGCCCATCCTGGCAAACGATACAAGCAAAGGGTCGGTTCTGTCATTTAAACCCATGTAAATGAACCATCATGGTAAATATACTGCATATTTTCAGGTAACACACAGTAACAGTGACACTAACCTGCTGGACATAAATGACTAGCTGATACTAAATGAAGTTGTATAATAGGAACAGAAATTTTATTTTGTTTTAGAATTATAGTGCTTGTATTAGCTACAGAATTTTCAGGATTTTTTTCAATTAAAGTGAGCTCAGTTAAGATGGCTGGATATGAAAAGTACTAAATTATTCCAGACTTATTGTTGGATAAGTGTTTATTGATGGATTTAGAACCAACTTTTCGAACTTGGATTCTCACTCTTGTCTCTCTGAAATGCAATATCAAAGCGTAACCATATTTGCTCTCTATCAAATATACTTTCAGTTCAGGAAGTCCTTTTATGTGAAATCACCACTCCACGCTTCCTCTGCTTTGAGTTTGCAGTCTTTTTATGTCAGAGGACTCAAGTCTGAATCAATGGTTTTCAGACCAAACCTTTTTTTTGGTTTTTGAAATGCGTAATCAAATCCTGGAGGCCTCACCTATGGGAGAGCTCACTTGCCCATATCTATAAAGATATCACAAGCAGGGCTCCAGATGGCGACTAAAATCGTTGCCAATACGACTAGACTTTTTATTTTGCGACTGTTTTTTTCATGTCAGTCGCCGATGGCGATCGTCTCTCAAACCAAGAGAAATTAAAATAAAAGTACAAGAAAAGTGACATCTCATAATGTGCAGATCCGCTCAACCCGAGTCTGCAGTTCCTACTACACTATCGCATGATTATTTATGGGAATTACGGCTTTTTAATGAGTTGGATCATTTGGCTCAGATCACTAAGAAGATCCGGCTCCTTTGGCTCCCGAACGCATAGAAATATGGCAGACGCCGCATTCACTGTTCCCAGCTGACGTTCTGCGAGTGGTGAAAACATCATGTAAACTAATACAGGTAGACGTGGTTTTCTCATGAAAACACAAAAAGACTCCATGACAAAAACATTTTATTGTATACACAATAAGAAATAATTTCCCTTATACCTTTCTCTCTCACTCACACTATGTGGTTACTGTGTTATCACTATAGGGGCTCGATATTAAATATATACAGGACTGGATCTAAAATGCTTGGAACAGTCTAGTAATATTCTATGCCTGTGGTCAGTCTAGTAATATTCTATGTGTGTGGTCAATTTAATAATATTCTATGTGTGTGGTCAGTCTAGTAATATTCTATATCTATGGTCAGTCTAGTAATATTCTATGTCTGTGGTTAGTCTAGTAATATTCTATATCTGTGATCAGTCTAGTAATATTCTATGTGTGGAGTCAGTCTAGTAATATTCTTTATCTGTGGTCAGTCTAGTAATATTCTAT
>JBBJLS010071259.1:0-11235 GCA_037577275.1 Bryconaethiops microstoma | reverse complement strand
GTCATTTCCTTTAAAATGATGCTTTAAAGAACAATATTTTTATTTGGAAATGAGGAGAAATATTGTCAGCAGTTCTTGAAAACTAAGGCAAAGCTGTTCAGTTCAATACCTAGAAAAGATAAGACCTGAGAAACTGAACATTTTTGCAGTAGTCTCATATTTTTTTCTGGAGCTGTATGTGTGTAATAGTTATATTATATGTAATAAGAATTGTTTAAACCAAATCCTTCACCTCTAATCTTCACCTCTAATCTTTTTTTGATCCTGTAGGTCAGCCTTCAGTTTTTCAGTTTCTCGCTGATTTTACACAAGTAAGGACACACTCACACACAAACACACACACACACACACACCCATTGTCTTGACTCTATTCCACATCGTTCTTCTCCACATGTACTTATCTAATCTTCCTCAGTAGCTATGGCAACATTGTTGAACCTTTTCTCAAGCGGTATTGGCAGCAATAAGCTTTACTTTGGAAATTCTCCCTCCACCGCAAACCCATTGTGTTTGATGGACACTTCACATTTCTCACTCAGGGTCATGGCAACGTCCCGCGCACAAATGAAGGTGACCCCGGGGCACACGCTGAAAGAATCCTGCTGCCGGGTGATTAACAAGGTTAGCGCTGGATTGCATTGCAGACTGAAGGTTGGCGTGTTGTGCTGGACGTGGTAGTGAAGAGTTTTCCTGTTTTATTCTCCTACCACACCTTTCCACCTCCTTCTGAGGCTGAAGACTGCACTGCGTCCCAATACACTCGGCCCCAAAATGGATAAAACCACACAATTAGGGACGCAGTGCCATGGGACGTGTGGCCAGAGGGTCTTGCGTGTTTGTAATTTTTAAGGTGACATTACACGGGTGGGGGTGCCACAGTACATCCAAAATAAAAGGCCCCTCACTCCCACCTGAGTTTATTCTGAGCTGAGAGCCTAAAACCTACTGATGTGGGCTAATTTTTTCCACAAACACTGAAATTAGGGGTAAAAGGGACCCCGCCCCCCCCAAAACTGCCACACCAAACCTCTCGACCCACAGCTTTCCATTCATTACGATATTTGATGAATCTGCACTGTTTATGACATTCAAACAGCACCAATCAACAACCCAGTCCAACACATTCACCCCATACACCTCCCCTTATCATTTTTGGGAGGAACTATTACCACTGGGCAAATTATTACTACTGCAATTATTACTACTAATTTAAAATGTGCAATTTTTTCTGGTGTCTACTGTCTTTTGTCAATGCCTGTCATTCCATTGTGTACCGGAGTGTGTGTGTGTGTATCTTATATTATCTCACACACCACACCCACCACCCCCATCAAGCTCTAGTCTCATATATTTAGAGTGACAAGAAACGAAACCATAAACTTCAGTCCACCCCCAAACTGCCACACCAAATCTCTTGACCCACAGCTTTCCATTCATTATGATATCTGATGTAAATGCGTTGTTTATAATGTTCAAACAGCGCTGATCAATAACCCAGTCCACCACATTTACTTTGTAAACCCCCCGCCCCTAAATGCCTAAAAATGTGGTCCGATATTCACCACAAACACTGGAATTTGGGGTAAAAAGAGACCCCCCAAAAAAACCCTCCCACTAACCACCAAACCAAACTTCTTGGTCCACAGTATTAATTATGATATCTGATGTACCTATTATTTACAGGTTTAAATCAGCCCCAATCAACAGCCTAGTTCACCTCATACACCCCATTCTCCTGCCCCCCCCCCGTCCAGCTCTAGTCGTTTTAGTAAACTGTCCCAGAACTGTCCCAGTTCTCATTTTCCTTCATTCACATTTCATTCTGAATACTGAAAGAATACAGAATTGTTTTCAGTTTTATCATGTTGAAAACATCGTGAGTCACTATATCATTACACCTTCACTGGTGAGCTGATTAAAAAATATGATATTTCACTGCACTGGATCTCAATAAATAGGACTAATTACACTGTTTTTACGAAACTTGCAGCTGTATGTTTTTCCCAACAATCAGACATGCACAACGATTTTCAGATCTTCAGACATTTGCTTAAACTCTTCTTTATCAAAGTAAAGATCCGAAAGTTTTGGAAACTCAGGGTTCCCGCATTAGGAATGGGTATCATTAGGACTGTACTGATATTGATATCAATACTGATCCTGCTTATTAATACTGATGTTTTGGGGAAATAAGGATCTAAACTGTGTCCTGAGTTTTTGTTTCTATAATGAGGGAGGAGCGTCGCTACAAATGTTCTGATCAACAAATCGATTATTGAACATTTGTCAATAATCTGGTAAAAATGTGAACAGCCTCATTGGAAATATATTTACTGAAAAAGATGTTTCCCATTGTATATGATAATTAACATTTAAAGCAATTTTAGGTATTTAAGGTCAAATTTCACCATCCCAAGATGTTTTGTTCTCGAGGACTTCCCCAGACGTTCAGAACAGAAGCTCTGCTGTAATTCTGTAATGTCACATGTCTCAGAATTCAGCAGCTTTTGTCCTCAGGGGACTTGAAAAACTGCAAATCAGCGAACTCTGGAGAGTGACTCTGCTAAAGACAGCCACAATAATAAAACCATCTGGACATGGGTCACCTCCCTCTGCAGCTTCACCACACTGGCTTTACACACTTTACAAAAAAAGTGCTTAATGAACTTTACGGGTAAGGGTTTTACGCACTTTACGGGAAAGGGTTTTACGCAGTTTACCGAAAAGGGCTTTACGCACTTTATGGGAAAGGGCTTTACGCACTTTACGGGAAAGGGCTTTACACACTTTACCGAAAAGGGCTTTACGCACTTTACGGGAAAGGGCTCCATAAAGGCCTGGGATCACGCTGAGAGGAGCTAGGTGATGTTCAGCTGTCTCCAGTTTCAATATTCAGTAGTGCCAAATTTGAGCAGCTTGGTTGAGCAGTAACTTTTGCAACAAAATCTCTAAAAAAAAAAGGCCTAAAAGTCTCTGTTGGTTATATAGTTATGACATTTTAAAAAGCTAGCATTTTCAGATTATTATAAAAATAATCGAAAACTTTACTGAACCCAGACAAAATTGCTTAGTTTATGACAGTACAGTCATACAGACAAAGATAAAGAACAAGAACAATATAACAATATAAATACAGTTCTCTAGAAAAATACTCCACTATAAAACACTATATTATATGAACAAATATGTATATACGTATATGTTCATATAATATATGGTATTTATATGTATTTATATTGTTCTTGTTTGTTCATCTAATATATGCCATATATATACACTGTTATATAAACTACATTTGCTATATCAATACTATGCTACACACACACACACACACACACACACACTACATGTCATAGAACCACTATGTACATGATACAAACACTATACGCTGTATAAAAAAATCAGAAGTGAAATGGATTTAAATACTATAAATAACATTAGGGCTCTAAAAATAAAACATGGTTTTGCTTCAGCATTGAAAAATGTTTCACAGCAGCACTAAACACTCCATATCATGCAAAGCCTTTATGGACCTCAAACATCTAACAGTAATCATTTGAATTTTACATGTAGTTTTGATCCTTCACTCCACACTTAAACACGTTTTATTTTGTTTTCTGTTCTTCTGAGTGTTTATATGGATGTTGATGATGGTAAAATAGTGAATCAGAACCAAATCACATTTCTTTGGGGACTATTTTACCTCACGACGCCCTGCATGTATCCCTCCACCATGAATGGGTTTAGTTTTAGGACCAAAATCTTCTCAGAACAACGTCTCAGGTGTCAGGCGTCACAACCAGAATCATATGATGGAGTAATTTCCTGTAAGCAGCTTTTAGAGTCCTCCACTGTGAACAGTTCGATAAATTGGTGTAGTTCTCCTTTAAAGGCGGTAAATCAATCCATTAGTAAAAGATTTTACACATCCATTATGCAAACACACACTGCGTCTAGACACGAAAGTACGTCCTGCTAACGTGTGTGTGTGTGTGTGTGTGTGTGTGTGTGTGTGTGTGTGTGTGCGTGTGCATAAAACAAAAGATGCTGCAATCTGCCGTAAACTGCAGCAGGACCTCCTGAGAGTGGAACTCTTACAGGTGAGGTTCTCGTTCGTGTTCGGAGCCACACACAACCGCATTTGCCGCCTATTTAAAGAGTCACTTCACATTTTTCGTGCAGCCACCCTGCCGCGCTGCGGGGAAACAGAAACGCATTAAACTCGTCCAGGGTGTGGGTGAGTGTTCTCTCTTTTTTGCGCAAGGTTGATGCCATTATGCTTAATGACCTGACAAGTCCTATTGTGTGCGATGAGATTGGATATGGCGGCGGCGAGCGGCAGCATGCTGACACAAAGCTGCTTCCACGCCGCACGCCACCGTGCAGGAGACGCATGCAAACCTAATTGCAATGAAAGTGTAGGTATAACTTCACATAACAAACAAAAGGGGGGTCAAACCTGCAAAAACAACATCCTGGTGAATGTAGCCAAATCAAATCTGAGACCAGAACAGGCTGCATGATACGGACCCAATATCAGCACTGAGATTACACTGAGACACACTGCGATATCTTTCAGTATTAAAGGGCCCATAACATCTCTTTTCTCTAATCGCTTAAAATTTTCATTCTAAGGGATAAACACGGGTTGGAAAATGGTCGTATACAAATTAATTATGAATTATATTTGTGGTAAACAAACCTGTACAAATATCAAAAATGAGACAGAAGGAAACATAGAAAATGGAAAACACCTTTTGATCCACAACCGACCTCACTAACGCTCTCATACAATCAAATCCTCACAGCAATGTTCCAGCACCTGTACCTGACCTCACTAATGCTCACTAATATATATAGACATACACACACACACACACACACACACAAACACATATATATGTATATATTATTATTAGATGCTGTTTATATATACTGTGTGAGTATATTTCTATATTATATATAAGAAGTGTTGTTGTTACATTAGTATTTACAGTACTGAAGAGGGATCTATAATAGAACAGTAGCAGAACCTTCTTGTTGTTCTCCATCAAGGACAAACCACACATTCAGTCAGACGTTCTCTGAGTGGTTGTGGTTCCATACAGACACTTCACTAAAGAACCCCTGGAGAACACTCTCCACACTGATCCACGATGGGTGGCTGACATTTGGCAATATGGGGGTCTAACTTAAACATTCATCAGATAAAGCTGATATTTCAGTAGTAATCTTAAATATTACAGCAAGTTGTATTCCTACTATAAAAATGTACAGTATATTCAAACAACTGAACAGTTTACGGTTAGAATACTATGAATAACACATTACTATAGACCAGAATATACAAATGTCA
Organism: Bryconaethiops microstoma; assembly: GCA_037577275.1. Classification (NCBI taxonomy): domain Eukaryota; kingdom Metazoa; phylum Chordata; class Actinopteri; order Characiformes; family Alestidae; genus Bryconaethiops; species Bryconaethiops microstoma. The sequence continues at coordinate 5,879 of JBBJLS010071259.1, read as the reverse complement.
ATAAAAATATCGAAAGTTTTATACACGTATATATAGATATACAATATAGACCAAAGGCATTTATATACATAACAGAATTATATATAGACCTCTATATTACTATTTTCATCATTACTATTATTATTACTATTATTTTTCAATAATTGTTTAAGCATTGCTCATAATATATATACATACATTAACAGTCATAATAGAATAACGTTATGTAAATATACATATTCTTTTATGAATATTAATGAGACATTATATACATATGACCCTATATTAGTCTTATATATATAAATATATAATTATAATTATTGTTGTTTTTATTGTTATTATTATTATAAAGCTAAACAAACTGAACAACCGATCAAACATTACTTATAAATATGAATATACAAACATCTACATATATGTAACAACTATATACAGACCTCTACATTATTGTTATTATTATTATTAAATGATTGCTTGATTATAAAGGAGCTAAAGGATGAGATCTTTTTGTTAAAGGCTGTAAATCCATGATCAGAGGTTTGTGGAGATCTCTGAAGCCCCACAGCACAATCAGACCAGTAAACCCAGTAAAACCAGACCTTATAAAGTTCTGAGCTGGGGAGCCGTGGGGGGGCGGGTGGGGTGGGGGAATAGACTCTGCTGCAGCGCCGCCCTGCGGCCGACTGAGGAACTGACTCTCACGGAGCTGCAGGTGAAATCACACTAAAACACTTTAAAACGCGTTAAAGGGCGTTCAATTCTACTAAAATAGATCCTTTCTGCACACGCGCACAAGCCGCGGGGCTGATCAGAAATCAAATTAATGAATTGAAAAGGCACTTTCAAAGTGATTTATTTGCAGAACCCTCGCGGCAGAGAACAGCAGCACGTGCAGGGCTTAGTATGATTCTGAGAGTTTGAAAGTGATTAAGGTTTAAAGTTGAACGTTGAAGGTTCAACATTGAAGGTGGAAGGTTTAAGGTTGAAGGTGTAGGGTTTAAGGTTTAGGGTTTAGGGTTTAAGGTGTGACGGGCGCGCGTGGACGGACCTCAGAGAATAAAAAACAAAACAGAGCGCACGAGGAGAAGGAATAAAAAAGACTCACTCACCAGAGAGAGAGGGAGAGTATTCCTGTTCATCAGGAGAGGAGGACGAGAGAGAGAGAGAGAGAGAGAGAGAGAGAGAGAGGAAGAGTTAAATCCCAACGCGAGTGTGTGTGTTCCCACTGAGAGCGCGAGCGGAGTGTGCGAGTCTGAGAGCGCGAGCGGAGTGTGAGTGTTAGAGCGTGCGGACGCAGATGTGGAGCTTTCAGAGAGAGAGAGAGAGAGAGGGAGAGCGAGCGAGAGAGAGAGTGTAGAGGGAAGGGAAAGTGATAGAGAGACAGAGACAGAGAGAGACACTCACAGAGAGTGATAGAGAGAGAGTGATGGAGAGAAGGGAGAGAGTGATTGAGAGAAAAGAGCGAGAGTGATAGAGAGAGAGCGAGAGAGTGAGAGAGAGAAGGGGGAGAGAGAGTGATAGAGAGAGTGAGAGTGAGAGAATGAGAGAGAGAGACAGAGAGTGAGACAGAAGGGAGAGAGGGAGAACAAAGAGAGAGAGAGTGATAGAGAGAGAGCAAAGAGAGTGATAGAAGAAAGGAAAGACAGAGAGAGCCAGACAGAGGGAGAGAGGGAGAGAGTGAAGGGAGAGAGAGACAGAGAAAGAGAAACGGAGAGAGATAGAGAGGTAGAGTGATATATGGAAAATACACTACAAAAACAGTAATTTTCAAATCAGAGTTTAAACACATTATGTGGACAAAAGTATTGTTTAGGAAAATCTTAATGCTCCAGCAGAACAAGAAATTTTGGAAAGCGCCGTGCTTCCAACTTTGTGGACCCAGTTTGGGAAGATCCTTTTCTATTCCAGCATGACTGTGTCCCAGTGCACAAAGCAAGCTTCATAAAGACATGGCTGGAGGAGTTCAGTGTGGAAGAACCTGACTAGCCGCACAGAGCCCTGACCTTAACAACATCCAGCACCTTTGGGATGAACTAGAACAGAAATTGTGAGACAGGCCTTCTTGTCAAACGTCAGTGTCTGACCTCATAATTCCTCCACAGAATGAATGGGCACAAATTCCCACAGAAACTCCACAATCTTGTGGAAAGTCTTCCAAGAAGAGTGGAAGCTGTTATAGCTGCAGAGGGGGACCAACTCCATATTAAAGTCTGTGGATCTGAATGCAGTGTCATTAATGTCCTTATTGGTATAATGGTCAGGTGTCCCTATATATCTGTCCATGTAATTTATGTCTATGATACATATCTATGTCTATTTATAGAACAAATTATACACTCACTGACAATATATATCATATATGATGTAGACACCCATTGACTCTATATATATGATATGATATAAACACTCATTGACTATATATGATATATATCTGATGATAAATCGTAGACTGTTTAGAATAAGCATTCATAAGGTTTAAACATCACGATTGGGGGGAAATGGTATTTATTATGATATATATGATAAACTCTCTTATTGCGCTAACACACACACATACACACACACACACAGATGCCAGAAATCTTTTTGCACAGTGAACAGACATGACTGCTCACTCCTGCCTGGCTCCACCGGAGCACAGCTTTATTAGTTTCCCGGCACTAACAGAGGGAGACCTGCGAGAGCCTCCCCACGGACCCACCCATCACTGATCGAGCTGTTATTTTAGAGAAGAATTAGTGGGTGGACTTCAGGCTGGAGGTTTTATTTCCCCGGAGAGCAGCCGATCCTGATCAATACCTTCCTCCTCTCGCCTGGGCAGCTGTTCTCATGCAGCTGTTTCTGTTTAGCACCTGGAAGCTGATAAAGTCGTGCCGCCATTTCACAGGAATCACTTCTGACTCGTGGCTTCACTGAAACCGCTCGGAACGTGCAGAATTTGATCCACATTTTATTTATTTTATTTATCCTTTATTTTACCAGGAATGTCCCATTGAGATACATTATCTCTTCCTCCAGGGAGTCCCGGCCAAGGTGGCAGCAAATAAATTGAAAAAAAAAAAAAGTTTCAACATATATAGACAATATACACATAGAACATGCAATATTAACACATATACACAAACAGACATTCCGAAAATGCAATGAACACAGAACTGAATTTAAAAGATTTTTGAAGACATTTGAATTAGTTGGGTCAGTGGAAGAACAGATATTTTATTATGATTTGAGTTCAATAATGTTACTACTGTGGGAACGATAAGTCTCTGGATCCTTCACGTCTCTGGAACCCTGAAGGGACAGATAAATGTCCACAGCTTAAACTGAACCTTTTAATAATGATGTAACTGTGCAGATGCATTTAAATCATTACATAATTACTAAAAATGCAAATGTGATTCAGTGCACCCTGATGTAGTTAATTATGTAATTATGTAATTGCATTGAAAATGTGTGGCAAAATGACAGTAATGACTCTTGTTCGCTTTTTCTCATTGCTTAAATGGCTGAAGTCACTGTTATTAACAAAATAAAACCAATTTCGGATTTTGAGCGTCTAAAAATGAGTGCAGGCTCTGAGCAGATCTCATAGAATCAATACATTTGGAGGCTGTGAGGAGAAATGTTAAGGTGTTAGAATGATGAGCAGAACTGTGGAAGATTCTAAACTGACAGAGGAAGCTGCAACGATTTTAAGAACTAAATTCAATTAATATCCAGAATGCATCCAGAAAAGTGGTGATAAAAATATAAAAATATAGTAAATAGTAAATAACTGTCACGTCTCGCATCTTCCTCCACACAAAGAAGGCAGGCACACGCACAGACTTCCATGATTAAATAAAGTTTTATTAACACAAAGCATACAAGCATAGGGCTTGAAAACCAAACTCCAAACTATAACGAAAGGACAATGAGATCCCTCACAAACCAAGTTATCAGGACGGTGGACCGACCACTATGGTCCATCCAAACTGAACTTAAATACTACACTCAAACACAAATCCCATTACTCTGAGCACCCTGGCAGCTTAAACACAAAATACCCAAAACCCGCTGCCGGCGGTACTCAGAATTTCAAAATAAAGGTTCCAGAACAAAAACATACCCTTAACCAAGGTTGACCTCTAGCGGCCACCTACCGTCACTGTACTCAACTCTGACAATAACAACTTGAATCCTTAGAACGTAAGGATAAAATATATTGATAAATTTGTGTTGCAGCTGCCATCCGGTGGGTAAGGTGGTCCTCCCTCTCCCCCATCACTCAGTATAACTGTCCTCTCTCTCTCTCTGGGTGGGTAGGGTGGTCCTCCCTCTCCCCCATCACTCAGTATAACTGTCCTCTCGCTCTGAGTGGTCCTCCCTCTCCCTTATCACTCAGTGTAAACCCACACAGACACAGGGAGAACAAACACACCCTCCATAATGTTAAATGCAATAAATAAGCTGCATTTGTATATTAAAATATGCAGATGTGTGTATATGTAGAGAGTGTGTTACTTATTTACAAATCAACTTGTCTGTACATGGCTGTAAAAAGTTCAATGTAACCAAAGATATAATTCATTACTAATTAAATAGGAACAGTATCACACAGCGATTACTCTAGACAGTAAGGGTTAAGTACACCCCCCCCAAACCCCGACAGACACAATCAGCCTGCTCTCATCTCGCTATTCAAGCAATAAATCAATACTATATTACATCTTTTTTCATCAGAGCACTTCTCTGTATTAGAGGCCCGGGATGACGGGATATTGCCGAAAGGTAATTAAAGTGTCTGATTGTGTTTTTGAGATTGCATTTTTTTTCCTCTTTTTTTTTGTGCGGTTTCACACCACGGAGGATCTCAAAATCAGATAGCAGAACCTATTTTCACATCCGCCGCCTTTCAGCAGCACTACAGGCTGATGAGGCGGCTTGTGCATGCAAAGCCATTTGCATTTCCCACGGCAAAGTTTTTCTCCAGGTTCGAGTGAGTAAACCAACAAACAAATGAATAAATGCACTACAAATACAAACCACAGGGGCTAAAGACTTGTAATGATAATAATTTCTGCTCAATCTACTGAGCTCAGGTGGGATATGAAGATCCAGAAAAAAGTAGATGGTGAATAACTACAGCTTTGTTAAGAGACTGTATTAACCCTTCAGGAAAAAATATGTTACAAATCAACTGTGAATGTAGTTCATCTATGTCACTTGAGACACTATATGGTCAAAAGTATTTGGACACCCCTCCTAATTATTAAATACAGATTTTTAAGCCACACCCATTGCGAACAAATTCAAGCACATAGTAATAAAATCTCCACAGACTTTGTCATAGAATGCTACATTTCACCCAAGTCAGTTTGTGAAACTGCCCTGCTAGAATTGCCCTGGACAACTGTAAGTGCTAATAAATGGAAGCGTCTACTAGAAAAGACGACTCAATGTGCTAAAACCAAACAAATTCACCAAGTGCTGAAGTAAACGGTGTCTATAATCAACATATCTTTAGCTACATCACTTGTACAGAGCTCTGAACTGACTCTGGATAAATGAAGACTGTCAGGAGCTTCATAAAATGGGTTTCCAGGGCGGAGCAGTTACACACTAGCCTAAGCTCAAGATCACTGGACTCCAGAGCAGTGGAGACAGGTTCTCTAGAGTCTGATGGATGAAACTGGGATTTAGGGATGCCAAGAGAACATTCCCCACCAGAATGAGCCAACTTGGATTTGATGCCTAAAGTAAGGTTTGGTGGAGGAGGAATCATAGGCTGTATGGTTTTCAGTTCCAGTGAATGGTGATGTTAATGCTACACAAAAAAGACCTTTTACATTACATTTACGGCATTTATCAGACGCTTTTATCCAAAGCGACTTCCATTCCCTAACTACAGGGGGCAGTCT
>JBBJLS010071258.1:0-11240 GCA_037577275.1 Bryconaethiops microstoma | reverse complement strand
GAGGAGAGGAGAGGGGAGATGAGAGAGGAGAAGAGAGAAGAGAGGAGAGAAAAGAGGAGAGGAGAGGGGAAGAGAAGAGAAATGCAATAGGAGATGTGAATAATGAATGAGAAGAGGAGACAAATTGCATGACAGAAAATAGAAGAGAAAAAAGGTGAAGATATGAAAAAATAAATGAATATCTTAAATAACAAGAAGAGAAAAGGAAAAAGAACAGAGAATAGAACACAATGGAAGAGACGAGAGGATAAGAAGAGAAACATAGAGAAGAGAAGAGAACAGAACAGAAGAGAACAGAAGAGAAGAGAGAAAAATGAAAGAACAGAGCAGATAAGCAATTCAGTGAGAGATTTGAAAAAAGAAGAAAAAGTAGAGATCATTTGCAAGACAGAAGAGAAACAGAAAAAAGATGAGGCGATAAACATATAATATATAAACAGAAGAGAAGGGTTAAAGAGAAAAGAATAGAACACAATAGAAGATTTGAGAGGATAGTAAATGAAGAAAAGAAAGGAGTAAAGAAATAAAGAGAAGACAGTAGACAAGAAGAGTTGAGAAGAGAAGAGAACAAAGAGAGAGGAGAAGAGAAGAGAAATAAACAGAAGAGAAGGAGAAGAGAGATGACATGAAGAGTTCTGAACACAAGGAAGCCAGGAGAGGAGAGGTGGGCAGAAAGGAAGAGAAAAGAGAAAAGAAAGAGATTAAAGAGAATAGATGAGATGAAGAAAGGAGAGAAATGTAAAGAGGAGACAACAGAAGTGTAGAGAAGAGGTGACAAGGCAAATGACGGGAAGAGAAGAGAAAAGTAAGAAACAAATTAGTTTTAGGTTGAAAATCCAGACGCTAAATGAAGACTCCTTCCCATCTACAGCATCAGACAGCCTGCCTACTTCCAGCAGTGGGCCGTGAGACCACCTCCTGAATTCTTATTCATGAAATGCCGTGTGTTCTGTCCGTCCAGAACACGGCCCACCGTAAGAAGCAGCTGCAAAGGAGAAAGGCCTGCCTGTGATGAAATATGAAATAAAGAGTCATTCATTTATCATCAGGCAGGCAAGCATGACCTTCTCCATTACTCTGATAGCGAATGGCCCCAGGCGAATGCATATGTTACACTAAGCGGCTGTCTGTTATGCTAGAAAGCCACTGAGATGACACACAGGGGGTGTAACTTTTTATTCTGATTGTGAAATTTGCAAAATCTGTACGTATAAAGAGCAAATCTGTATGCACGAAGAAATAAATATGTACGTCTGAACAACAAATCTGTCCGTGTGAAGAAAAAATCTGTACATACAAAAATTAAATCTGTATGTACGAAATTCTGGACATACAAAATCTGTACGTAAGAGGAGCAAATTTGTCGTACAAAGATCAAATCCGTTTGTACAAAGAATAGTTTTGCACAAACAAAGAACAAACCGGCTCATACAAACAGTCTTCGGATGCTATTCTATAATATAGGGAGGTTCAAGGCATAAGTGAGGTTCAATGCATTTTGATTTAATGTCTAAATAAAACATTTTAAAATTAAAATTATTATTGTTGTTTTTATTAGTAGTAGTAGTACATAAAATCATTTTATAAAATTCAATAGTAAAGATAAAAGAAAGTTTATAGCAAGTTGCATGAAAATGGAGGATCCAGCCCAGTCCAGCAATGATGCACAGATTTCCAGAAAACAGTGTTTTTAACCATTATCTTAAAAATAATTGATTTGGTCAACTCTTGTCGACAGGGGAGTGGTCAAGGTTTAGCAGCAACATAGCACTCGTGATTTTCTAATATGACAATTATTGAAGTTGCGGCACACAAGTCTGTACGCTGGTCCCTCCAAGAGCCTGTTGTGTCCTCTTGAACTTCCTCACTCCTTCACGCTTCCTCACTCATCCTATCCTGACTTCAACTTTTGCATTAGCATTCTGTGTGTGTGTGTGTGTGTGTGTGTGTGTGTGTGTGTGTGTGTGTGTGTGTGTGTGTGTTGGTTCCCGTGTGTATTCTCCTTCAGAGCTGGGACAGGCTGTGGTCCAGTTGCTGGTGTAAAAAGCCTTAGTGCGACTTTGAGACGCTGCGGCTGACAGACAATGAGGCCATGTGCTCCTCTCCCACCCTGCGGCTTTCAGTGAGGAGGACAAGAGCAGGTTCTTTCTGCAGGTTTATTCAGACCGAAGTAATGTAACCTGAACTACAACTGGAGCGGTTAAGAGTGCAGGCTACAGAACGAGAGGCCACTTTGTCAATTCACCTACAGGCTCCGTCCTGAGCCTAGCAAGGGGGCGCTATATCCACGACCAAGGTTGGCCAAGCTATCTCGTACCATCGGTGTTTCTGGCAATCTGAGGCAAATGCAAAAAAAAATACAAACAACCAGAAACGTACAGAATTAAACTATTTACACAAATGTGTCACTCTAACTTGTAAACTGTAAAGTGACCATTCTGTCATACATGAACACACCACAGCACACAGTGTGAACAGCACGAAGTACTTGCTCTGCATTTCACCCATTCATTAAGTGAAGAAGCAGGCAGCCAGGAGCACAGCCCCCCAGGGAGCAGTGTGTGGGGACGCTACCTTGCTCAAGGGAACTTCAGCGGTGGTCTTGGGATTCAAACCCACAACTTTCTGATCCCAGGTTGAACAGCCTAAACACTAGGTCACCGGCTGCACCTTTCTCTGCATTTAACCCATTCACTAAGTGAAGCAGGGGGCTGCCACGAACGAGGGGCACCTGGGGAGCAGTGTGTATGGATGGAACCGCAGTGATGACACTAGCAGTGTTGGGATTCAAACCCACAACCTTCTGATTGCAGGGGCAACTCCCTAATCACTAGGCCTTGAGTAGCTTGATGTTTCTACTGTGTATATGTTAAGGGTAGGCTGGGGTTGTCGGTGTGGTCTGAGCAAATCAATAGTTAAAATACAGCAACAAAAAAAAGCAGTTAAGAGTCCTGACACAGAGATGCTGCTGTTTACCATCTACATCAAACCCACTGGTTAGGCTGCTGCTCATATTCAGTCACTGATGTGTGTAGAACTTCCAGAGTGATGTTCTCCCGCACTAAATAGGCCCCAACCACAGGACATACAAGCATGACTGGTTGATTCCACTGTCAGTTCCTACCGTGTTGGTGGTTATGGGGACATAGTAGGATTTTAGCCCAGTGCTTAAAAAGCCTAACCAACGGGAGAGCTTGCTTCTCTATATCTACTCAGAGACTGTTGAGTTGAAAAAAAAAACTTACTGGATCAATTCTGTCAGCCATTTCAAGAGTTTAACAAATTATTTCCAATTAAAACTTAATAAGGATGAACAAGCAGTATTGCTGAGCTTGCTGAGTTTAAATTAAAAAATCAATAAATTACTGAAAATTAGAAAATTTTTTTTTTTTTTTTTTTCCCCAGAAATCATTAGGCCTTCAGTGAACTTAGAGAAGGCCCTGAGGGTTCCCCCCTGGATTTTTTTGTCCAATTTTGCAAAAGTAGCAATGAAGGAATGCATTTGTGGGCGGAGCAATTTGCCAGGTTGAGCAAGCAGTGAAAAAAACAGGGAAGAACATGATTATAGGCAAAAGGCTAAACCACGAAATGAGCTTGGTATTTGGCCTGGGGGAGTGAGATGGGTGAGAGAGAGAGAGAGAGAGAGAGAGAGAGAGAGAGAGAAGATTAGAGACAAAGACCCTCCACAGCTTTAAACACACTCATCGTCCACCTACCGAAACAGCATACCTGAGCACTGAGTAGGTGGAGAGAAGGGGGGGGTGTTTATCCCTTCAGGCTGCTGGAACAAATCTCTACCCTAAAGCTCAGACTAAAACGAAATCGCCCCAAATCTCCCACTTCTTACTACGATCATAAATTATTCGTTTTCATCCGTAGGCTATTAAAGAAGCCACATCATGGAAAACTGAAAGAATTTTTAAATAATGTTTGATGTACATCCTGTTAAAGTTTTAAAGCACAGTGTTTGCAGCAAAGCGGCCCGTTTCAAAAGTCATTCTAGTTGTGATATCACAAACATGGACATATTTCCATCCGAGCACCAGCTCAGAGTACGGTTGTTCACGTTGAAGTGATGTAAAGTGTTGTTCCTGCAGATGTGGAGAACGCTATTAAACATGGATTAAAGATTCTGTAAGAATCTTAAAGGCCTTAAGAAGGTTCTTGGCGTTCTTGGGGATCGGATGGCGTTCCCATTTCAGTTGACCGCATGGAAAGCCAGGTGTTAACACACTCAGGGCACACAATGATCGGGTTGCCTTTGGTGGTGGACAGAGATGGATCTTGACAACAATCGACACAGGGGTGAATAGAATATAAATATGCTACCATGCAAGTGGACATGCTTCTGTGGAGCGCAGGTCAGAAGATAAACAAGGATATGGGATATGCAAGGCTGGAATTCTCCCCAAACCAAGTTCCTGCTTTCACTCTAACCCTGTAATTAATGTGTTTATTTATAGTCAGTGGGGAAGAAATGCTATGTTGGTTAAATTAGAATTTCCTCCCTGTTGTATGAAGCACCGCCCCTTCAGAGGTTGACAGTGCATATTTGCACTAAGAAACAAAATGTACTTAAAATGTGTACATTGTACCCACCTTAATTTACCCAGAAAATACACCAAACCCCTTCATTTGAATTAAGTGGCAGGTAATTTGTGAAACAGACCCCTTAATTTTACCTTAAAATTAGATTTAAGGCATGAGTGTGAAACCCCTTGATCTAAAATTCAAGGCACTAATTCAGGAGGTTCTATTATTTAAAGGGCAAATTTGAAAAAGTAAGGAGAAACTTTCAGTAGTTTTACCCCTTAATCAGCCTTAATCTGTACACTTTTTCCTTTAATTGTCCTGTATGGGAAATTAAGGTCAAAATTAAAGTCATTTTAAGGGGTAAGATTAAGGCATCTGGTTTCGTAGTGCTGGTTGTCAACATTAGCTGAAGTCGAGCTCAATATGAAATGTCCCATCTGAAATCTGCTTGACCCTAAATCTGCAATGCAAAATCACTCTTCACATCGAGTCCTATTGAAATGAATGCAATTTAACATAGGTGGGCTAGGTGAGTTATGTAAACAATGAATATATTTGTAAATAAATTATGAATCAAGCATGTTTCTGGTGTGTCATTTTGGGATAGAGTGTACCATGAGAACGGGTGTAACTGCAGGTGTTTGCATGTCTTATCTATGCTGACCAGTGCAGGACAAGAGGCTGCTAAATGTTTGATAGAGGATTTATGTTTGTGGACCGAGGAATGTGGGCATGGAAGGAGAGAGGGAGGGGAGAGAGGTAGAGAGAGAGAGAGAGAGAGAGAGAGAGAGAGAGATGGGTGGATAAGGGGGAAGGGAGGTCGGAGGGAAGGTAGGCGTTTTTAGCGTAGACTAATGGAGCAAACCGGAGTAAGGAGCGAATTGTGTTCCAGTTCTGGATAAGAAAGGCACTCCCACACCTGCCGCCTATTAAAGGTCAAAGTAATGCTTGATTTGCCTTCGCTATGAGGTTCTCCAAAACCATAGACCTCAGGCAACATCAGGGATGTCATTTAAGGTTGGGGGTGTGGGGGCTGATCAGGCTGACATATGGTTTGATGTGTTTTTTGGACGGACTCCCATTTTGAGCGCACGTTATTCAGTTACTGCAATATGTGGTAATATCTAACATGGTAATATGTGGGTAATACTACTATTACTAGTTAGCCATAGTCAAGCTACAAACTGAAGATTCAATACTCAAATTGATTCCTGTGAGAAAAAATGCAATGGTGGAAAACAAACGCATTCAAAGAAGAATTGCATACACGTAGGCAGCTCTTTGCATCTTTGGCGATTGGATCACAAGTGAATAGCAGAGACATGTCTATCCTGCTCCAAGGTGTCCAGCTGACCACTTGTGTACAGATGTTGTTTCTGCCCAAGTCACTTTCACTAGATTTGAATCTCACGTTGTAAACAGTGCAAAAATCTCTCCTCACAGCAGTAAACTCTCACATTTACAACACACTATAACACTGTAGCACTAAACACCACACTGTAACACTGCACTAATACAGTACACAACACTATAAAGCTGTACACCACACTGTAACACTGCACTAATACAGTACACAACACTATAAAGCTGTACACCACACTATAACACTGTACTAATACAGTACACAACACAATAATGCTGTACACCACACTGTAACACTGTACTAATACAGTACACAACACTATTATCCTGTACACCACAATAACACTGTACTAATACAGTACACAACACTATAATGCTGTACACCACAATAACACTGTACTAATACAGTACACAACACTATAATGCTGTACACCACACTGTAACACTGTACTGATACTGTACACAACATGGTAACACTGCACAACCACACTTAAAAATGTTAAACTTGCAACATCCCTTCATTTTAAACAGTCTGCTGTCACGCTAGAGATATCTCCGGTAGCAGAGGCCAGCACACACACACACACACACACACACACACACACACACACACAAACTCCAATATGAAACAAGCATGCAGAGGTCCACGGTCTAATTTCAGCCATTTCACCAGGGCGACTGGAGCGACCATTTTCAGATCAGATTTTTGATGATTGATGATGGTCGATGTCACAAAAAAATGATTCAGCACTCCTAGTTTGTGGAAGCAATCTGTTTTCTGTGTCAAGAACAGAGGTGGAGAGAGAGAAAGAGAGAGATGTAAAACATATAAGAGCAGGAGCAGTACTAAGGCCAGGCCTCCTGGAGAAGGTGGCAGAAAGAGAGAATGAGGGAAATGCAGGATAAATAGTTTGGTTATCACCAGTTGCCCTTAACTGTTTAGGAGGAAAGGCAGAGACAGGCCCTTTCCAAGCCCAGGCAGTCTAACAGTCCTGCATGTCTGTGTAAGGTGTTAAACACAGCCAGGCAGGTACAGATAACAAACTATAGCATGTCTGGAGATTATCAGACTTAAGATAGCATTCCAGCTACTCCACAGGGCAAGTATGTACAGTATGTTTATTAATAGATCACAAACGGTGAACAGCTTGCTTTTCTTCAGCACAGCCCCGCCATTCTTAGAGATATCAGTCAAGTGTCAGACACCACATAAAGAAATCTATTACAGACTACTCAACAACTTCAGGCAAGGCAAATCAAGTTTATTTATATCACGTTATCATACCAAGAGGTCATTCAGTGTGCTTTATAGGAGTGCAATAAAAACCTTTTCACAGATACAAATTTTTATATGTCTCAGAATGATGAGAATAGACACATCAAACAATGTGACAGTTTTTTTTACACACTGGTAATTTTGAGCTGCCATAAGGGAGCAATAGCTAAGAATAAGCAATGTAATAATAATTACGTAGATTTGCGTTATAGCTCTAGCTCGTTTGCTATTGTATCGTGCCAGACTGCTTATACCATTTTATTTACTAGACAAACTATGTGTGAACAGGTTTTATGAATGAGCTCAGAGTGATTTTTCATGTGATGTGTTTAAAGAACAGGTTGTATTTTAAGCTAAATTTATTGTATGGTGCTGGCTAATGGCCAATGTTTTTAGCACTGTTACAGGATGAGCTACCAAATGTTCAACTGTTATTTACTAAAAACATCAAAAGAGCAAAACTTGTATGGCTTAGAGTATTCCGGTGACTAGCGTTAGCAATATGCTCGGCAAGTTTTGTGCTTTTCAAAAGGGGAACGTCCGCTCATTCAGAGATATGCTGTCTGTGTGAACTGTGTGTCCTCAGAGATTAGCTGAAAGCCAGGTTCTTGCTAAGATAGCCACTGTTAGCAACACATTACACAGTATATTTCATATGCATGTCCACACATAGAAGCTGGACTGTGCTGTGGGTACAACTGATTTAATGAAACAAGTGTAACGAAAGGGCTAATATTCAGCTCTAAATACAGCTATCACTACTGTTGACACATGGAGCAGCCATCTTGGATTTTGAGATCTGGGTTGATGAGGTTCCTCCAACTTCAGAAATGCAACTTCAGGTGTTGTTCCATTTGAAAATTCCTACTAGGAACTTAGAAAATCCAGCTCCATTTCAAATGGAACACACCATAAAAAATGCTGCTACACTTTACTTCCTGTTTAGTTTTTAGCCTTAGTTGTTGTTTTTGTTTGGCTATGCTAACAGAGCTACAACCTACAGGTTAATTTGTGAGCTCATTTTGAAAATGTAAAAGAACAATCAACAACAGAAAAATTTGTCGACCACAAAAGAATTTTATTGAGAAATGTTTGAATAATGGTTTCACCACTGACATAATGATTTAGCAATAGCTAGCTAACCACTGTACATAAGCTTTCATTACTTGTTAATTCAATTAGCAACTTTTACTACAAACAAATTACAGATTTATCACATTTGATTCGCTGATTCACTATATTTACATTCATTGTTTCAAATGAACAGAATGTAATAGAATGTAGTAGACCTTTGGAGGTTCACTGGGTCAGTTTTAGCCAAGGAACGTCTCAGGTCAGCACTATGCTAGCACACACACACACATGACTTACATCTGTTCTCTGCCCCCATTTGCCCTCCTAACAGGTGCTGGGCTGAAGGATATAAGACCTTTCTGTGGGCCCGTTGAGGAAAGATGACACATTCCGAGCTGCCCTGAGGTTGCGCCACATACCCACACATAAACAAACACAGGGCACTAAAACTTAACACACCACCTGCCTCAAACACAAACAAAGAAGGATGGATAGATTAGCGCGAATGCCTTGCTGAAGTAAAATGAGCCAGGTCCTGTTGGTTCATGATTCATCCATGGCCTTGACAGTGGAAAAAGGAAGCATTAACAAACTTAATTTACAACCTAGAGCCTTTTAAAATAATTTAAATAATTAATCATAGCTAATCACATTATTGCATGTACACATAGCTATTGTTTTCACTCAAACTGGACTCAAAGTGAAACAAATTTCTCATTTTTATAGCACTGTATTTTGTTAAAGCTGTGACTGGAAAAAAAGGTACAATTCAATAATTATCATGAACATGAAAATCGCATAAACTGAATGCAGATACAACTTTTCATCATCGATGTCCAGTAAGAGAAACAATAGGCTCCAGCACCCCCGCAATCTTGGTAAGATAAGATATGATAAGACAAGAGAAGAGAAGAGAAGAGAAGATAAGACAAGAAAGAAATTTATTTATCCCAAGGGAAATTCTTTTGTTGTTGCCATGCTCAGTGCAACAGAAGAATGAAAGATAATAAGACAATAGAGAATTTTAAAAAAGCAGTAAACAATAGCGCAACACAACTACAGGATTTAGTGTGCTGTACCAGCGGATCAGTAGTGCAAAATGGTTCATGAAAGTGTTTTAGTATCAGTGCAGCAAGAAGAAAAATAAATGCAACAAAATAGCAGCAGACGATGAGGGGATGAGATTAACATTCAGTCGATTCAGAGGTTAAACAGTTGAGCTTTATTTTACACAAATCCGATTCAGAACAGAATGACATATGAACTTAAAAAGATGACCTACAGAATGGGGAGGAGTTCTAGAGTCTTAATGCCACAGGTAGAAAGGATTTCCTGTGGTATTCAGTTCTGCATTTTCAGGCAATGAGTCTTTGCTGTGAGTGCTCTGATGGTCTATCAAGGAGGCGTGCATGGGGTTGGAGGGAGGATAAGCAGTTCAGATAATGGGTGGACGGATGGTTGGATCTTGTTTCAGTGGCAACTGTTGAGTGAGCAGTCAGCTCTTGAAGTTGATGTTTTGGAAGCAGAAAGCGTAAAGATCTGAGCAACTCTCAGGGCCAGATTGGGATGGCTAGATGAGTGTCTCTAAAATGACAGGTCTTATGGGATGTTACCAGTTTTTCACTGATCAGTATCTACCAAAAGCAGTCCAAAGAAACACAACTGCTGAAAATGTTAATGCTGGCACACTAGTTAGCTGTAAGTGGGGCTGATTCTGATTCATTACTGGACTGAAAGGGCAGAGTTCAAAGTCGTAGGGAAAAGTTTGGCTCACCCTGGTCATATGACATGTCTTGCTGATTTTTAAGTAAAAATAACTACACATATTCTGCAGAGAACACACTTCTGCACATTTGCTTTCCCCCCCAATTTAGTCATGTGCAGTTTCACTCACTAGTTACTCAGTTAGCACGTGCTTCCTCAAATGAAGCACCACTGCATCTTATCAAACTCTACTATTATGTGCAACAGTTTATGTTCAATAGTATTATCATGTGCAATATCACTTCTTATGTCACTATTATGTGCAGACTCAGTATAGACAACAATGCCAAAACAACAATGCCATAGTGTATTTAGTGTAAAGCATTTTTGTGTCTCTGTGTGTCTGTGCAGTCATAGCATAAGCAATTTCCTCTGGGATCAATAAGGTTTTATGGTTCTGATTCATTACTGGAAAGCTCAACATGTTTGGAATAAAACACTAACTTCCAGTTCTGTTATGTGAGCTACCCGGTACCCATGCTGGCTCGTGAGGAGGGAGAGGAAGGGCCTTACCCACCCAGAGAGAGTGAGGATAGTTGTCCTCTCTTGGACCCCTGCCCACAGATGGCTGAGGCCTCCTCAGGGACTTCCTGATGACGGTCCACTGCTTAGACAGTTGCGCCACTCAGCCGGTCAGTTTTCAGCAAAGGAACTCGGAGTCTTAAGCACTGTAGAACATTTGTATTACATTACATTACAAAGATCTTTCAGACAAACTGCAGTGCAGTACAAGACAGGGCGATACGGTTCATGATGTCTTGACTGTAGAACGCATCACTGATTGATGGTGAGGAGGTGTCTGAACAAAGTAAGAGGAAACACCAGAAGGCATAAAGGCTGAAAAAAAAACTGAACGAAAATGGCCATAGCCACAAAAACAAAACGAGAGAAAGATTGTGTATGTAAGTACGTGCCTTAAAAATTCGTATATGTAAATGACATCAGTTTTGATTGGCTTCCCTATATTGTGCTTCAGACAAGCAGCAATGAAATTCTTTGTCACATACATAGTCATACAAGTACAATGTGTAGTGAAATGAGTCCCTGAAACATCCCTGAGACAATTCCCTTCCAGTGAAGGGCAAACTTAATGCTTCAGCAGACCAAGATATTTTGGTCAACTCCTGCTTCCAACTTTGTGGACATAGTTTGGAGAAGAACCTTTTTTATTCCAGCATGACTGTGTTCCAGTGCACAAAGCAGCTCCATAAAGACGTGGCTGGATGAGTTC
>JBBJLS010071257.1:0-11240 GCA_037577275.1 Bryconaethiops microstoma | reverse complement strand
ACACACACACACACACACACACACACACACACACACACATACACACACACACACACACACACACACACACACACACCCTTTTTCAAAATCATTCATGTGTCCCCTCTCGGTTTTTCCTGGACAATTGAAGGAGAGGTCCAATATATGGCAAAAATAATGTAAAAATATATATTCAGACCTTGCTTTCAATTCATTTAAAAATTAGTTTTGAACAGCTAAAAAAAAAACCAGAAAGTAGAAAATGCAACTTTGTATCAAACACCCATGATGTGCTGCTGAATGACATTTTTGTAGCAGAAACAGAGCTATAATTTACTTTGCAGCAGTTTGTCTGAATTAGATGGACAAGAGAGGACTCAGAAGAAGAATAAAGATACGACAAAAGAAAGTAAAAAAAAAAAAAAAAAAAGACAATAACAACAGTGCAAACAAAAATACCTATAACAGATAATCCAGAAAAAAAGATCAGTAGTGCAAATGGTAAAGTGCCTTACTGTTCGTACCATAAAAATATAATGAATGCAATAAAATAGCAGCAGGTGATGAAGGGATGAGACTAACATTCAATAACGTTCAGACAGTAAAGATTAAACAATCGAGTTGTTTATTTCACAAATCCTATTTGGAAAAGATTGACATGAAAACTCAGAAAGATCACCTATAGAACGGGGAGGAGTTATACAAGCCAACTGCCACAGGTGGCACTGGGTTCTGCGTTTAGGGGCCATGTGTCTTTTGCTGTGTGGCTCCGATGTACCATCAAGAGGCTGTGCATGGGGTGGGAGGGGCTGTCCTTGGAGTGGGAGGGGCTGTCCTTGGAGTGGGCGGGGCTGTGCATGGGGTGGGAGGGGCTGTGCACGATACTGAGAAGCTTCTTCAGCGTTCTCTTCTCAGACACCTCAACCAGGGTCTCCAAAAGTGATTAAATCATCATGATTAATCTAAACTGTATTTGTTTTTTTCTGGTCTTCCTGCTTCCTAATTAGAACCTGTCCAGCAAAGCTTTTTGGGGAAAACATATTCATGGAGTTCATCATGACTGTTTGAACATCAGGTTTATAAGTTATATCAGCAATTAGACCTCTGTTTAGAAATACCTTTTTTTTTTCTTTTTTTTTTTTTTAAAGTAAATACAATTCCAAACATCTACACATTTCACTTCTAGTGACTCACTTATCAATTTATTGAAAAAAAAAAAAATTGGATTTGGAGATTACATCTGGACTGATGTGAACACTGCATCATCACGTTGGGGGCTGTGTGAAGTTCTTTAGAACCGGAGAACCCACTCGTCTGTTCACAATGCATGTCCTTAAATGGTCGAAGCATTTTAAATGACCCTCCCTGCACATTTTCAGCAATGGTGTGATCATCACACCAAACATGTTCATAGCGTGTATGACTGGAACGATGTCACAATAAAACACTTTATCGTCTATTTTTATAACAATAAAAAGTGCAAGTAATGCCTGGGGGAGGTAGGAAAACAGGATTAAAAGCCACCCTATGAAGATTGTTACAAAGGCATTCCTCTTTTGTTGGTTCCCCACGTCTCTACCTCTCCCCACTGTGGTCTGTGTGTCTCCTGGTCCTGGGTGTTTTAGGACACGCAGGACAGACACACAGCAAAACGAGATCACAGCCACTGCGGCCAAGAAGATAAAGCAGAAAAAAGGATCAGGGAAAATATCTACAAATGCCTCATATACGACATACACAGCCAAGATCAGCCAAACTAGCAGAGCCAATGCAATCCTGTACTGGATTCCATTATATTTAAAAAATATCACTGGGTGAAGCACTGCCAGATACTGTTCAACACAAATGCAGATCTGCATCAGAGGCCTGCCGACGGAGCTCAGGCCAAAAATAAGAAAGGTCTCTTTCCAAAGCTGGTCATTGTTGAAGATCATCATATTCAACACATTCAAACCACACTGAATGCAGTAGATGAGGTCCAGTACAGTGTGATTAATAAAGAACACCCAGGTGGGTTTGATTTTCAAGCCGGTACGTAGAGAAAACCAGAGGAACCAGAAATTAACTGGTGTTCCCAGGAAGAAGCAGGACAGCATCATAATGCAGGACAGAATCACTCCGCCATGACTTTCTTTTATACAGACAAACACATTGTAACCAGGTAACGTGGAGCTGTTGTCCATTACGGAGGTCCTCACTGCACTGTGCAGTAACGCTGTAATTCGAAAATAAAAAGGCAAACGATGTTTTAGAACATGAGACGTCAGGATATTCCGAGTGAACGTGTGAGTGTGCAGAATTAAAACAGTGATTAAAGTCATTTCAAAAGTGACGTGTGCGTGCAGCATCGGTGAATAAACAGTAATGAGCAGAAAAGGGGTTATACAAGTTAAGTTATACGACAAAAATGTTGCCCAATACGTGCCAATACAGTATGTCTTGATTTATTCATAATTTTGAAAGAAACACGACATATCGTTCACTTAATAATTTTGAAAAAAAAAAGAATCATGATTTATTGTTTACCTGGTTTGGATTTCCCTGAGATACTGCAAGTTTTCTGGAGTTCCAGAACAATTCGCCGAATTGATGTAAAACACACCTACATTTTAAAAAAGATAGCAAGAACACACACACGTGAACATTTGAAAATTAAAGTGCCCACAACTTATGTTT
The DNA here is from genome assembly GCA_037577275.1 of Bryconaethiops microstoma. Lineage (NCBI taxonomy): Eukaryota > Metazoa > Chordata > Actinopteri > Characiformes > Alestidae > Bryconaethiops > Bryconaethiops microstoma. The sequence continues at coordinate 8,585 of JBBJLS010071257.1, read as the reverse complement.
CGGTAAGAGGTGGGATCCAACTTTACAACCGTTTAAAAGGATGCTGCACAGTCTACGAAGGCTAGTTTGTGGCATGTGCACCTCCTGCGCCTCTCTAATAGGTCAGTTTGCCTCGGTTGCTCAGACACTTTTCAGGCAGTAATGACATTATCAGCACTCACGGAACATCACTCAAAAATGATCTGAACCAATGCAGTCCAGGTGTCAGTAATGTAAGCAAAACAATACACAGCCATATGTCACAATTTGGCCACGATCACAGTGAAGAAAGGAACAATTATGCAAATTTCCACGCCAATCACTGTGTGCACAACATTCAATCAACGTCACACCTGATGTCCTGCCTTGACAATGATGGCGATTAATTGACGTGACAAAAACACACCTTTTAAAAAGATGTTCAGTGATTTACAGACTTAAATATTTGCAAATTATTTTCATGACTGACACCTGCTATTAAAAAAAAAGGAAAAAAAAAGATCAATTTATATTTAAAAATGAGCATTTATGCAAAATTCCAACCTTCCGATCACAGGGGCAGCTACTAAACAACCAGCTGGTGGCCTGGAGGTTAAGGCACTGACCCTGCAATCACAAGGTTGTTGGTTTGAATCTCAGGACTGCCAATGACACCACTGAAGCACCCTTAAGCGAGGTGCCGGCTCCCCAATGCTTCACTTGGTGAATGGGTTAAATGCAGAGAAAGAATTTCATATTGTTCACACTGTGTGCTGTGCATCTGAGTTTCTTCAGTCAAAAAGGAGCCAGGATCTCTGCCCACTTATTTTTGGCCTAACCATCTTGTACTCAGAAATGTATAGGAAGGCCTTCACATTGTCATCCACACTGAGACTGGTGAGGACGTGTCAGGCTTCCATTTCAGCTTCGGGAAAAGGTTTGGGGTCCACTGTCCTTTGGCAGCTCTTGGGTGACCTCCTCCTGCCACACAGTGGTCTTAAATAAGTTTTCAAGACAAACTCAGAGATTATATCTGGAACAGCAGTTTGCACTGTTTCGTGATCTAAACAATGCAGACGTTGTATGAAATGAAAACCAAACGAACAACTTTAATTGAACTTTGACGATTTACACATTGCTTTGACCGCATAGCACATTTTCAACAAGGAGATTATAATTACATCAAGAAAACTGCGAGACTTCATGATGGGAACAAAGAAATGAACTATCTTTGTTCGTGACAGACACAAAACAATGTGATATCCGGGGAGATACGTAAAGAGGATTATAAATGACGTTGAAAATATAGAAGCTATGTACTGCAGGTGCACCCAAATTGCAGATATACCACCTTTAGCTCAGTGGCAACATTAGCATTCAGGTCAAACGCCTTGAAACACACAAGAAAACGCATCTAAAACTGTACAAAAATTCTGTATTCCCAATTGACAGGAAGCGCATTTACTGTAATTTATTCGCTTTATGCTATGACGCTTTTCTTTGTATATTACAAAGAACATAGAAAAAAAACCTCCAAGCCACAGCAGTGCTTTCTCTATGGACTCGTGTCACAATGTCACAATCCACAGAGACACTGAATCCTTTGTTTCTCTCTCCTTCCTTCAGTCTTTTTTCATTGTAACACATATTACAGTTTTCTTTTATAAAATAAAAGTGTCTCAGTTCACCTGAACATTTGACTTTGTGTGTGTGTGTGTGTTCAGTTCAGTCAAAGAGGTCTAGTTGCACTGGTGGAGAATGCGGGCACAAAGACAAACACCCCTATCAGCCGCAACCATTTTACAGGGTTAAGTGAGGACGTGAGTCACAGGATACCGAAGAGGGAAAGTTCGGAATAGGAAAGAAGGAGAAAAAATGGAAGTTCTGATGTTTTGGAGACACCCTTTCCATGTTCACAGCACGTGGAGACGTTAATCTCCTCACCAAACTCAAACTCTCGAGGCTGTGCTTGTAACATGCTGGCAAAACATAACAAAAGTAAATTCAGTCATTACCAATACACAGTATATTATGGCAAATATTTCATTCGCAACAAAAATGAAATACAAAACAAGGACGGTGATAGAAAACAATACTCGAAATGCATGCAGACCTTGATTCTATCAGTATAAAAATGGTCTTAAACAACCAAAAATTCAGCTATGAACAGATTTACAACAATCAAGCATGACGTTTTTATATGATAAAATTAAAGTTTAAACTATATATTGTATTTGTGAATCCAGGTGTTTGACTAAATTAGTTCCACAATGAAGTAATCAATGGAAGAAGCGTCTGCCAGTTCAGCATTTTTGTGGGAGTGCATATATGCAGTTAGACTTTTGCTTTAATATTCTTTAGTAAGTTTGATTTCAGTTTAAGCGTATCTGCACATTTCACTTCTTGTTGCACAATTAGCCAAGTAACAGTTGGATGATGCTGCATCCCATTTACAAGATGAGACATTCAGTGCAACCTTGGAAATTACACCTGGACCAGCTGAATCACAGAGTCCACTCATCTGTTCACACTCTTTCCCTTCGGTGATTAAAGCATTTTAGATGATCATCTCTGTATATTTTTAGAAATGGTGTGATCATCACACCGAAAGTATTTAGAGAATTCATGAATGGAACAATATCACAATGAAACAATTTCTTTTCTATGTGTACCACAGTAAAAAAGGTAAGTGAGGCCAGAGGGAGGTTGGAAAACAGGATTAAAAGCAATCCGGTAAAGATGGTTTTAAAGGCATTCCTCTTTTGTTGGTTCCCTTCATCTCTACCTCTCCCAACTGTGGTCTGTGTGTCTCCTGGTCTGGGACTTTTAGGGCAAGCAGGACAGACACACAGCAAAACGAGACCACAAACAGTGTGGTCATAAAGACGACATCAAAAAAAAGATTAGGGAAGTTTTCTACAGACACCACATATATGGAATATACAGACACAGACAGCCAGAGCCGATGCAATCCTGTACTGGATTCCTTTATATTTCAAAAACAATATTGGATGAAGCACTGCCAGATATTGTTCAACACAAATGCAGATCTGCATCAGGGGTCTGCCGACACACCAATAAACCACATAGGTCCCGATCCAAAACTGGTCACTTTTGAAAATCATGAAATTCAGCATCTCCAAAGCACATTCAATGCAGAATATGAGATCCAGTAACGTGTGGTTCAGAAAAAACACTTGTGTGGGTTTGACTTTCCAGCCAGACTGGAGGGAAAACCAGAGGATCCAAGAATTAGCCGGAGTTCCCAGGAAGAAGCAGAGCAGGATCACAATACAAGCCATTATTGTGACTGGATGTTTGTTTAAGCAGTTGTACATACTGTAAGCAGTTAAGGTGGAACTGTTATCCATTACAGATGAATTCGCCATGGCGTGGTAACGCTGTAATTCGGAAAGGAATATGAGGCAATTAGTGACGTTAAAGTTACTATAAAGTTACTATACGGATGCTACAATACTGCGAAAAGCATGCAAACAATAAATATAAGTCATTAAAAAGTAAAGCATGTCTATCACTAGCAGCAGGATTTATGTTATACTAGAAATAAATTATGCCTGAATAGAATAATTCATCGTTTTTAGATTTACCTGATTTATTATTAGCTTCTTTTTTTTTTTACCTGGTGTCGATGTTTCAGAGATCCTGCAAGTCTTCTGGAGTTTCAGAGCAATTTGCTGAAGTGACAGAAACACACCTGCTTTTTCAATAGAGGCTCCAACAGACAGTGCACACGTGTGAACATCTGCCAACAGGTGTTTCAACGTTTCAGATGTCAGAAACGTAAACAAAATTATACACGGTGCTGCGTCACAATTCTGCCATGATCACAGTGAAGGAAAAAACAATGATGCAAATTTCAACACTTAATCATTCTTCACACAAGACTTTAATACTTGGTTGCTCCTGATGTCCTGCCTTCCATGGCACAGAGGGAAAGACTTTTTTCAGCATTCAGACATGTCCTTATTAGCTGATGTAGATTTCTGTTTGATCCTTCAAGTCTTCTGCATTTTCAGAATGACGGTGATTCAACCTATTTGCAAATTGTTTACATTACTGACACTGAGCTGAGTTTTCTCCCTTTCGAGCCGCGACATTTAGGCCACGGCTGAAAACGCGGTTTAGGATAGTGACTCTGACTATCCCTGATTATTTTTTATTTGATCAACGTTAAGAAATAAATAACAGTACATAGTAGTACGGGACTGTTCTTTAATGGCTTCGGCAGTGGTTGTTCTTCACCGTCTTACTCTCGTTATATTTATTCAGCAATTTAAATCGTTGGCAGTAATAGAACATGCATTATGGAAGACCCGGATACTGTTTGACTCTTTATTCCATACAGTTAAGAACTATTAAAAGTTTGGTTATGATATTCCAGTAAAAAGGGTGTTTTCTTTTCTTTTTTTTTTAACATTCAACATCATAATAAATGCAAGCGATTGTATGGTTGGTCTGACATCACCACTTCTGTAAACATGTTGACATCAACAGAGCTCGTCCAGAACGTGACCCAGTTTATGTCACTGTAGTGTTTTTATATGTCAGAATAAAGAAGACGACTGCTAGGTGAGGGAGAGAGGTCTCTTTGTAACTATTCGAATGGGGTGTAACAGTAACCTACTGCGTTTTTTACCCCTGACTGGACTGAAGACAGTTTGAAAAAAAGCTGAGCTTAACATGCTGCTCCTGTTTTTTTAATCCACGGAGGGTTTAAGCTCCTCAAAGTCAGGGATCGAACTGGATACAACAGATTCCAAATGATAAATCCATGTTAAAACTGGCCTCTCTGCCCAAGTCATCACACTCTCCTGATCCACCTTATTATTATTATCTATATTAAACAAGCACGTATAAAATGTAAAACTGAAAGTATTATTAGTTTTAAAAAGCAATTAGACAAAAAGGTCAAACTGTGATTGTTTCCTAAAGGAAATGTATTGTGTGTTGTTCCAAATATACAGTGGATCTTAGCAACCACAAGTCTACACTGTATATAAAAGTGTGCATACCTTTACTAATCAGGGGTTGATTTGATGAGAACCGCCTCAAGCTCATTTTTGGATGCCTCTGTATGATGGAATCCTGCTGGAATTCTGGCTTCTGAAGAATTCGAACTCGAGGAGACCTTTCAGTTTTAAGGCGGCCTCTGCCACTGCATTCCAAGTAACTTTTTCTGACAGGACCTTTTTTGGCAAGATCTGTGAGTTGGAGGATATCGAGGAGAAATTGGAAGCAAGGCATGTACGATACCCTGCCAACGCCAAGAAAGAACCTACGTCTTTCATTGACTCAGGACATGAGCAGAATATGATCTTCTGGACTCTATGAGTCCAAGTTGACACCAAGAGATGCTTGACTGTCATGATGCATCACTTGTGTGTGGCTGGAGGCACTGGAGAATACATCCGAAAGTTCAAGGTCTTGCAAGTTGGTTCTTTGGTTCTCTGGCCAATATATTCTTGCGTTTCTCTTACACACAAAATGTCAAACCTGTATACGGAAGGCTTTTGATTAAATCTCTCAACAAGACGTACCTGTAATAGCCTGCAGAGGTCAGGCATGGGTCAGGAGTTCAAGAGACTTGCGTTAATTCCATCTACTTTCTGGAGGGAGGGCACGAAGGAATCAGTCCATAGTCAGGCTACGTTTTCTGCACATTCAGTCTCCAGTTTCAACCAACGTTTGGGGATACAGAGTAATTGAGTCATTTGTTGCTGGAATGTGGGGCCAGTAGGACCAGTGGTGATCTACTGCAGCGGCAGCAGAACATCAGGGTTATATCTTAGAGATGTTCATACTTTTGGGGCTAATTGAGAGTCATCATGAAGTTTACAGTTCGAGTTTATCCCATCAGAACAGGGGCCCAAGATCTCAGCCCTCTTATTTTTGCCCTAACCTTGCTTTGCAATGTACACAGAAATGTATAGGAAGGCGTCCACATCGTCATCCACACTAAGACTAGTGAGGAGATGGTGGGGTTTTATTTAACTTTGGGAAGGGGGTGGGGTCCACTGTTCTTTGGGAAGATTATACCTGGATAGACGTGGAGATCATATCTGGAATAACATATTGCACCGTTCCTAATCTAAACAATGCAGAGTTATGATATAGTAGGAAATTCATGAGAACCAAACGACCAACGCATGAATTCTCTTGAACACATTACTTTGACCACATGGCACATTTTCAACAAGGACATGATAATCACACCAAGAATGCGAGAGATCATGACGGGAACAACATCACAAAGAAAAAATAATCTATGTTTATGACAGAAATAAAATGAAGTTATCTGAGGGAGACTTGTAAACAGGATTACAAAAAAGATCGGAAATATAGAAGGTTTGCACCGCAGTTACACCCACCCAAGTTGCAGAAAGACTAACTTTTACTGACTGGCAACCTTAACATTCAGGTAATAAAACTGGGCTGAAAATAAACTCTCTTGATTCTTGAATCTGTACATTTGACTTTTGTTTGTGTCTGTTCAGCCCAATCAAAGAGAGGCTGTTACACTGGCAGAAAATGTGGATGCACTCATCAAAAAACCCAATTAGCCATAATCTTTTAACAGCAAATAAAAAGAATCTCATTTGTAATTGTAACATTTACAAATAAATTGTCATTTCCATGGAAAATTATATTTTTGCAACATTTTTTAATATGCAGAAAAAATACATAACAAGCACAGTGATAGCAAATAATATTTAAGATACATACGGACAGTGATTCTAAAAAGATGTAAAACAACTAAAAATCAGGTATAAAGAAATAGAAAATGCAGATTTACACAATGAACCATAATGTTTTTATAAAATTCAAAAGGTTTGCTTATGATTTATTGCACTCTGATGAATATTTACTCTGTGTAACTACAGACTGAAGCTACTATTTATTGTAGTTCTAAATTACTTACAAAAACTTTGTTACACAAATTAATTAACCCAGTAACAGTCGGCTAAAATGAATTCATATTTACTAGATGAGACATTCGGTGCAACTTTGGATGGAGATTATATCTGGACCGACGTGTGACGATGGGAGCTGTGTGAAGTTGAACCCGAGAACCCATTCATCTGTTTACATTGCTTCCTCTTCCATGGTTTAAGCATCTCAGATTATGATCTCTGCACACTTTCAGCAATGGTGTGAACATCACACCCAAAACATTAAGAGAACTCATGACTGGTATAATATTACACTGAAACAATTCGTCATCCATGTCTGTCACAAAACAAAAGGTAAATAATACCAGAGGGAGGTAGGAAAACAGGGTTAAAAGCAATATTGAGGAGATGGTTTTAAAGGCATTCCTCTTTTGTTGGTTTCCTACATCTCTACCTCTCCGCACTGTGATCTGTGCGTCTCCTGGTCCTGGTTGTTTTAGGGCACGTAGAATCGACACACAGCAAAATGAGATCACAGCCACTGCCGTCAGGAAGACAAAGTCAAAAAAAAGATCAGGGAAAACAGCTGCAAACACCACATATACGGCATAAACCATCACCGTCAGCCAAACCAGCACAGCTGATACAATCCTGAAGTGGATTCCTTTATATTTCAAGAATATTATTGGGTGAAGCACTGCCACATACCGTTCAACACAAATGCAGATCTGCATCAGGGGTCTGCCGACACAACTTAGATAGAAAACAATAGTTATCCCTCTTGAAAAGTCATCATTTCCGTAAATAAGACAATTCAACCAATCCAAGGCACACTGAATGCAGAATATGAGATCCAGCACCGTGTGATTCAGATAAAACACTTGTGTGGGTTTGACTTTCCATCCAGGGCGGAGAGAAAACCAGAGGATCCAAGAATTAGCCGGTGTCCCCAGGACGAAGCAGAGCAGCTTCACAACACAGGACATAATTGAGAACTGAGTCTCATTTAAACAGCCATTTCTGCCATAATCGTCTATCGTGGAACTGTTATCCCTTACAGATGCATTCACCATTGTGTAGTAATGCTGTAATTTGGAAATAAGTTGTAATTAATGATGTTTTAGAACATGAGATTAACGGATAAATTAAATATGTTGGTATGCAAATGGTGCAGGATCATGAAAAGCTTGCAAACAAGACATTAAAAGTAGCTAAAAAGGTAATTAAAGAAGTTAAGAATGTATAACACTAGCAGCAGGATTTACGTTATACAACAAACAATGTTGTAAGTTATGCCTGCACAGTTTAACTGGATTTATTAACAATGATTTATTATTAGGTTTTTACCTGGTGTAGAGGTCCGAGGGATCCTGTAAGTTGTATGAAGATTTGCAGCAAAGTGACAAAAAACGCACCTGCTTTCTAAAAAGATGTTCAAACAATGTATGCATGTAAACATTTGCAAATTAAGTGCCCACAGCTTATTTTTCAGTAAATGATGAGATCCCCATTTCCAACCTGTTAAAAGTGAACGTCACTCCCTAAAAAGGCCTGTTTGTGTTACAGTACTGTGCAAAAGTTTTAGGCCCCTATGAAAATAGTTTGAATCTGTTTATATCAGCAGTGAGTTTCTTCCTGACAGCAAAAACACAAGTGAACATCAGAATAAACTCAAACAAACAAGAAAGCAGTAAAAAAGTATCAAGATTTCCTTTT
>JBBJLS010071256.1:2500-11242 GCA_037577275.1 Bryconaethiops microstoma | reverse complement strand
CACTACTAGAAGTTCATCAAAGGTAATTATTGCCATTTTGTTTAAGAGTGAACAAGAGATTTGTTTTCTTTGAATTACTCAAGTTCTGTAAACGCTGCATCATTTCTCTTATTTTGATGTTTTGTCATTTCCTTTACAATTATGCTTTAAAGAACAATATTTGTATTTGGAAATTACGACAAATATTGTCAGCAGTTTTTAAAACCTATGGCAAAACTGTTCAGTTCATAACTTGCACCTATAAATGATAAAACCTGAGAAACCTATGCATATATACCATATTTGCCCATGGATGACCATGGATATCAAATATACAATGAGTATATATCACATATCATACATACAATCAATGAGCATTTATATCACATTTACAATTAAGCATGTGCATCATAAATACCATACATGCAGTGAGAATTTATATCACATATACATTGAATGCATATGTCATATATACATCATATATACAGTCAATTAGCGTTCATTTCCTATGTAAAAAAGTAATACATTTTTTAGCCATATGTGCGTGTGTGTGTATGAGTGTGTGTGCTGTAGCTCTTCTCTCTTCTACCACTATTACAGCGTTTTGCCCCCTTTCATGTGTTTTACTGCCTGCCTGAGCTCCACATACTGTATTGACGTGGAGCTCTGGAAGAGCCGGTAGAAGATCCTGCTCCTTCTGTTTCTCCTTTTAACTCCGGTCACTCTCACTTTGAAGAACCTCCTTTGCTCTTGACCTCATTCCACGCTAATCTGGCTGAAGGAGAAGCCTCGTGTTCTTCAGTCTCTCTGGAGCTTTGGCTTGGCACTAATCCTTCGCTCCCTCCTTTCTGACAAGGACGAAGATGAGCGGGAAAGATAAAGGGGAGTATGATGCTCTTCTTAGTGCCTGAAAAAGTTCTTTTATCATTTCTCTGTAAACCTTCCTACTCAGAAACAACTACTTTGCCTTTCCTCTCACTAGTCATTATATAGTTCTTCAACTCACTGGCCACTTTATTAGAAACACCACCTTGTGCTTCCACTAACTGGTTACTTTGTAAGAAAGACCAACGATGTTCATCCTGAAATATTCAGGACTTCAGTTTTGATTTGTTGATGGTAAGGTTGGGGGTGGGGTGAGGCACTATTGCTCTTAACATAGTAGTCTGTCATCACTTTTTTGAGATTCAGGGTTATTCGTAAAAAATTTGGTGCTGTAACCCTAGATGTAGCCTCTAACAGTGTCCGTGGCTGTTTGGGAGGTGGACCATTGGTATTGCACTGGCAGTGATGTAAACAGTGTGTGTGGCACTGGAAGGAGCGTATCAGGCGCAGTGGTGTTTTTACATGTACAGTGCTACTGTTAGGTTAAGGGTGGACCCATCATGCAGGATCTAACTGTACAAGGTGGAGCTATAGTGGGTTTCTATTTAAGTGCCAGAGGGGTGAAACCTGTACTGCAATTGTCCTGCAGCCTGTGAGTTTCAGCACCATGGACAGTGACTAGCAGTTGCTGTCCTAATCCCATCACACAATATTACCAGGACAATTACACTGAGTGATGGGGGGGCAAGGACCAGTCTAACACAACCAGAGAGAGAGGAAGGATTTTACTGAGTGCTGGGGGGAGAGACAGACCTCCCTACCCACCCAGAGAGAGTGAGGACAGTTATACTGATGGATAAGGAGGACCACCCTACCTAGTTATGATGTATTGGGCAAATAGAAGTGGTTAAAATGAATGGGAATGGAAGCAATTATCTTAGATGTTTGCAGTTACTTAAGTTTTTATACCCTGGCAAAAGCTGATCTCAGATCAGAGGTTCTTGTAAGTGGAGCAAGTAAGTGAAACATGTCTGTGCAGAGTTTTTCCAGCAGCTCTGAAAATCTGTAACCAGATCACCCAGTGCTCCAGTCCCTCAGCCCATCACCCAGAGAGATCTGAGAACAGAAAAACACACACCCTGAAGCACAGTCTGTGAAATGTTGCACTTTTCCACTGGAACAAGGAATGGTGCTGTACTGTGAACAAATGTTTTTCCATTACAAATAAAGTGACCTGTACCAGCACTGAACTCGAGATGCCCGGCAGCAGGGCTGAAAGTGGGCCACAGCCGAGCTGACTGCATCGCTGCTTTCTGATTGGATGAAATGTTCTCATCACAACATGGAAAGAGACCATTGGTTTCTACCGTCTGTGCAAAAAAACTACAATGGAGATGCAAACCAACAACCAGGAAGTCGATAAAGTACAAGCACAAATGTCTGTATGGGCTGAAGATAAATTTCAGTGGGAGTATTTTATGCTGTGAGAAATGCGAAAGTGTACCAGGACATCACGAACAAGTTAGCTGGGTGAGGTTTTCATCACATGGCTAAAGAAGTCAGTGGCTCTGACAGAAAAACTTTCCGCTGGTTCGACTCCATGGACGAGGTAATGGGATGACGACTGGCCTTAAACTGAATTGAGTCAGAAACTCCATTACAGGACTGAGATACACTGGAAAGTCAAAGTGTACCATCACTGAATAGTATAGGTACAGCACGGTTTCTGTATACCAAATGTGCCTTTAGTGTTTTCTAGTGGTGTCACAACTCTGAGACAACATGTTAATTCAATCTCTTCATAGTTCTGAATTTGCCTATTAATTAAATATGTAATTTCAGTTAAGTCACAGAAAACCCAATAGTCTTTGGGTTACAGCAGTACATCTTATTGAGAATGCATTACTTTTGGTTTACTTGTTTAATAAGTGCTGTCCAGTGTACAGTACTGTGCAAAAGTCTTAAGCCACCCCCAATTTCTTTAGATTTTGCTTTGAATCATCGTTGTTGCAATCCAGCTGTGCTGCTGTTATCCAGCTGTAAGAGTAATTACATTGTTATTACAAGCTTTGATAATTGTAATTATTCAGTTATGGCCTTTTTTGAACAGTGGTGAATTGTTACCCTGCAGTGAGAGTGATAGAAAGAAAGAGATAAGTCAATAGAGAGAGAGAGAAAGGGAGAGAGGAGCTAGAGAGAGAGAGAGAGATGAGATGAGAGAGAGAGAGAGAGCAGGTGATGAAATGAAGAATAATAGGACGCATGAAGGAGAAGGCAGTTCTAATCAGGGTGTGTTTGCATCACATTTCCTCAGTACAGGCTTATTTATTATGTTTACTTAATATGCTTAGAGACTTCAGTTAAAGCTCAGAGACGTGAACACTCTTCATTCACAGTCTCTCTCTCTGTCTCTCTCTCTCTCTCTCTGTCTCTCTCTCTCTCTCTCTGTCTCTCTCTCTCTCTCTCTCTCTCACACACACACACACACACACACACACACACAAACACACACACAGACTCTTTTTTGGTATTAGACTTCTCTGCTTGCCAGTTGAACTTGAAACTAGTGATTTTAAGCCATTTTGAGCAGGTTATGAGATGTTTTGGGTGACTAAAGATTTCTAGTGTTAGCGATGTTAGCCTCACAGCTCCAGTTCTAAATCAAAGACGCAAAATTTGGACTCCTAAGATGTCCAAACATGACTTTGACGAGATAATTAGAAGTTCCACTTCCAGCACTTTATATTTTTTCCCTGAGGTCCACTTACTGTTTGATATGTGGTTTTATGTGAGGAGGTGGAGGAAAACTGCTTTAGGCAGAATAACTATATATAATAACGATAGATAGATGGATGGATGGATGGATGGATGGATGTATAGATAGATAGAAAGATAGATAGATGGAGAGGGTTAAAAAGTTTTTAAGAGGCTTCTATTGTTAGCTACATTTACCTTGCAGCTCCAGTTCCAAAATGAATAAGCAACATTTTGCTAAAAAAACAACAACTATTCCTTTCATTTCAAAGTGGTCCTTCAGTGGTACAGTACTGTGCAAAAGTCTTGAGCCACCCTCATTTTGTTATATTTTGTTTTGAATCACCTTGTTAGGGTAAAGAGGTACTGGACTGAAAATGAGAGTCTTTGAAAAAGAAAGTCTGGATCTTTGGAAGCAAAATATGAAGAAATGATCAAGACTTTTGCACAGCGCTGTATCTGCAGGTTTGTGTTGCTTGCCAAATGAACTTGAAGCCACCTTCCTTACATCAAATATAATGAGTGGCAGTTGTTCAGAATGTGCATGCTGTGCAGAAAAGCTCATTTCTGTTCTCTCTCATAGTTACTGTTGCCGTGGGGTGCGGCAGGAGGGCCGGACAGCAATTAGCCTATGTATAAAAAGGCATTATGGTGTATATGTATGTGCGTGTGTGTTTGTGTGTGTGAGTGTGAGATTAATTGCCGGAGGTGTCTGACCCTTTACTAACCATTTAGAGCCAGAGACCCAGGCACAGTGCTGAACGGGTAAAGGTGAAGAATAATTATGTACTTTTCTATCAGGCAGCAATTACTCAATGCTGCGTCCAGAACTTTGCCCTCATAAAAAAAAGTAATAATAATAATAATAATAATAATAATAATAATAATAATAATAAAATAACACGCTCACACTTTCCTGCAGGCATAAAAAGACCTCAGAATTCTCCTACTGTTCTGAAAGGGCCTGTATCCTACATTTTATTTATATTTAATTTTAAAAAACATAGAAGTAGTTTTATTATTCATTATATTGAACTGGTTTAATAAATGATCCCAGTAATGTGTTGTTTCTTCAATTACCAGCTAGTCATCAGATAATACTTTGAAAGTATGATTGAAGGGCCCATGTCTAGCAGTTTTTATGTATATATTTTTAGTTTTTATATCAGTATAAAAACATATAGAATTAGTTTTATTGAGTATTATACTGAAATTGTTTAGCACATTTATCTCATTTACCAGATGCAATTAAAGGGCACATTTTCAAGATTTTATTTGAATTTTATTTTTGACATGGTCAGCTTATGACATTTCTGTGGCTTTCTGTATCCTTTTTTATTTTTGTATTTTGCCTTTAAAGTGGATATATGTAAATGAGCTCTGATCTGATTGGCTGCCCTGCACAGTTCCTCATTCAAAAAGCAGTCTGAGCTGAGACACTCCTTATTACTTCAGAGTGAATAGGTGGGGCTAAACTGTGTGTGTGTGCATATATATATATATATATATATATGGAAACATATCATTGTGTGTATTGCAAAACAATACACACACATACACACATACATTTATGTGTGTGTGTGGGTGTGTGTGTGTGTGTGTGTGTGTGTGTGTGTGTGTGTGTGTGTGTTGTTTTGCAGTTTAAGCTCTGTGGACTTGTGAAGTAAACAGCATTTGTAACATTACGAGTGTTTAATGCCACATTAAGTTCTTTCATTTAAAAATGTAGTAGTTTTCTGTTATATGGGCCCTTTAAGTCACACTTCATTTTGCCTTAACTCTCAGTTAAAGCTGTCCAAGAAGAAAATTGCATGTAGATGTTACAAATAGTAGCACGCCCTCCTTCCTTTTTGTCCTTCAGTGTCGCTGTGTGTGTGAAGGACCACCCTTTCTCCCAAGAGGTCAAAAAGCAGGTGTTGATGGTGTAAATGTCGAGTCAATGACACAGTTGTGTCAGGGCAACGTCCACTGAAGTGAACGCAGAAGGCCGATATGCCTTCCAGCTCGCGCTCTACTCTTCCCTTCTCGCTCTGCCTCTCCTCTCTCCTGCCTCTCTCCTCTCCCTGTGTGTGAAGATGGCAGGATTTATGGCGTGTGAGCCCCCCATTCACAATAAATGGGAATGTTTTATTCAGTGAGATCCTGTTTTGCAGTGGTGTGTTCTGCTAATGGAAAGATTTATGGAGCAAAAGGGAACGTTTCCACGCTTGGCCGCAGATAGAATTACTGCAGTGGGACAGAGGGGCCTTCACGCACAAACCTCACACTGTTCTGGCCTTTAACTCAGCCTGACAGACCTGTTTTAGCTTGTTAGGGTTTAGCATGAAATGCATGCTGGTTTAAGTGAATTAGTTTGCTTTAAGTCAAGTGTCTTCATAGCTTACTTTGAATCACCCTGTTGATGCACAAACACTATTTTCTGTCGAACTGTCTTATCTTTGGCATATTGAGTAGATTAAATGAAAGAAACAGGAACAAATGTTTTACTGTGACATGCGGCAAAGTGCCTAAAGATACGAGGAGCCTAGATAAAGAAGTTCCAAACACTCAGCATTAAGCACCACCAGTATACTGATCACCGCCTGATCATCTGGAATCATCTGCTCCTGTTTCTTCACTGGTTCAGGACTTCAGTTAGATCGTCTTTGTTCTGCTTGAAGAATTCATACATAGATCACTTTGTGTCTTAATAAACAAAAAACATTCCTCTGAAACTGGTCAGGTTTAGAGACTGGACTGAAAATGAGAGACTTTGAAAGTCCTTCAGGAAGCCTGGAGAACTGTTCCTCAAGGCCACATTAAAAATACAAGAAAGTTTGGATCTTTGGAAGCAAAATGTAAAGAAATGAGGGGTGCCTCGAGACTTTTGCACAGTACAGTATGTCTATTCGTTTCAATTTCTCATTAAAATCAATTACCACAGTTGCTCAAAGTCCCAGACCTTTTATATCCTAAAACCTGTTGTTATTCTTGAATTCCTGAGGGGTCTGAGATATTAACAGCAGTTTTTATGCAGTTTGCCAGGCCGCAGTCCCTGATTGGTTTCGGCTCACGTTTTGATAAGCTGGACCAGGCAGAGACACGCAGCCTCCTTATGTGTTTCCTACACATCATGAAGACCATCTCAGAGGGTGAGAGATCATGACCTAAACACACACACACACACACACACACACACACACACACACACACACACAAATATACACCATACAAAACATATTCATTTTTTCCAACTTTCCTATAGAAGAGCAGTTCACTAGAGATGGGGGGGGATCTGAAGTATGATATGGCATGATATTATTTTCATTCAGTGGCTCCAAGTATGGATATTCATTTATTTAATATTTTATCATATTAAAAATGAGTTCAGTAGACTTTTGTTTTGGTAAGTATATCTACTTAGATGACATTGCATCTACAAGGTAGCACCAGACCTCGTTCTTCTGTTCAAGTTTAAGATTATTTGTCACATTCACAAATAAACAAGTATAATCTGGAATTAAATGCTTCTGTATCTGTCCAGCAGTTCACATTAAATTAAGAAAGAGCAAACAACATAGACCAATCAAAGTATAAACTAACATAAATAGTAGTCCAGTAGTGCAAGAGTGAAGTGAGTAGTCCCACTAAACAATCTAATGGGCTGAGTTTGATGTAAATGTCATGCAGACTGGAGAGGGTGGTCTTTATGGTTCTCTCAGCTGAGTGGACCACCTTCATATGCGCCAAGTGGTCCTGCCTGGTGCAATTCCACATCCAGGTGGTGATGCTTCTGCTCAGGATGCTCTTTAAAGTGCAGAAAATTAAGTTTTTTAAAGGACATCAGAGGGGGAGAATCAAAAATATTGTATTGTGGAACAAATATTCAGATGGTATGATATCGTTGCATCTGAGGCGATTCCCTCCACTACAGTTCACCACAGTAGGAAACGAGTGGCTGACTGATATATTCTGGTGTATCTTTACTGTCTTTGCTGTTTTGTAGATGTGGGTGTAATTTATGTTTTGTCTTTCAGAGGTCATGGTGGCATACTGGCACCGAGCCATTCATCAGGAGATATCGGACTTCTTCAATATCCTAGAGTGAGTAAAACCTCTGATAGATGGCAGGGGTGTAACGTTACAAATACTTTTGGGTCCCTGGTGATAGTTTGGTTTGGTTTCTTAAATATGTTCAAATGTATTGAAACAGAATGTAGTTCATGTAGTGAGGACTGTTTCATCATGCGACCACCTAACCAAATAAACCCCAGAAAAGAGTCACTTGGAGGCAGGTGTGTCTATCTAATAAGTCCCGCCCCTTCTGTCCCCTTTACACAACTGGGACACACCCAGGTGTGTGTTCAGTAGTGTCTGTGTTTAGTAATATTTGTTTATTAGTCTGTTTTCAGCGGTATGGTCAGTAGTGTGTGTTTAGTAGGATGCTTTCCTTTGTGTGTGTAGGGTGTTGTGTGTAGTAGTGTGTTCAGTAGTACATTTTCAATAGTGCATGTTCAGTAGTGTGTGCAGTAGTATGCCTTTATTAGTGCGTGTTCAGTAGTGTGCCATAGCATGTGTTCAATAATGATTGTTCATTAGTGTGTGGTCCATAGCGTGTTCCATAGTGTATATTCTGCGGTGTGTGTTCAGTAGTGTGTTTAGTAGTATGTTTATTAGTGTGTTCGGTAGTGTGTGTTCAGTAGTGTGTTTATTAGTATGTGTTTAGTAGTGAGCGATCAGCAATTTGTCAGCAATCAGTAGTACATATTCCGGTGTGTGTGTGTTCAGTAGTGTGTTCCATAGTGTGTGTTTAGTAGTATGTGTTTATTAGTGTGTGTTTAGTAGTGTGTGTGTGCGTTAGTGTGTGTTCAATAGTGTATGTATTCAGTAGAGTGTGTTCCATAGTGTGCGTTTAGTTAGTATGTTTATTAATAATCAGTGAACTAATAATCAGTGCATAATCAGCAGTTTGTGTTCAGTATTCAGTAGTGTGTTCCATAGAGTGTATTCAGTAGTGTGTTCCAAGAGTGTATTCAGTAGTGTGTTCCGTAGTGTGTATTCAGTAGTGTGTTCCGTAGTGTGTATTCAGTAGTGTGTTCCATACAGTGTATTCAGTAGTGTGTTCCATAGAGTGTATTCAGTAGTGTATTTCATAGAGTGTATTCAGTAGTGTGTTCCCTAGTGTGTGTTCAGTAGTGTGTTCCC